>CAJHNH020005235.1:220000-230000 GCA_905116865.2 Candidula unifasciata
AGTACAAGTAAAATAATGGAGCCGTGTGCACAGCTTACGTAGGCTTAGGTTAGTTGCCTATCTTTTACAGGACGTAGCAGAACCAACCCCAACAGCCCCTGGCTGTTGCCTGGCTGTTGTTGTTTTTTTTCTAGGCAAATTAAAGTCAAGTAGTTTGCCATTGCTTTCTGGACGTAGGGCCAGACCATTATATTTGATAGAACAGTGGGCACTTGGTGAGTGATGTGGTCAGCATCACGCCGGCCGCTGTCCTTGACTGCCACCCATTGAAGGTTGAGTCGACTGGCAGACAAGGTCTGCTATAACAGTTAGGAAACAACTGGCTCCGTTAGCACATTGAAAAGGATGGGGGGGGGGGGGGGGAGAGGGGATACAGGACGGAACATTCAGAAGGATCGATAGCATAGTCGTGGAAGGAGTGGAAAACAAGAGGAGGGTTGGGGGGGGGGGGGAGACATGTAAACAGACAAAGACTACACCACCATCTGCCTCCTGTTACTGCCAAAGGAACAATAAGAATGCATTTCCTCCCAAACAAACGACCTGTCGCTGTTTGCAGCAATGATGTCTGCAAGCCATCACTTCTAAAAACAGTTTCCATGTTGCTGCTTATCAAAAGCGAACCAAACCTTATGAATTAGAGATTCGATGGGAACCAACCGATGGGAGGCCGAGCAGGGGACAACCACAATATGTGGCATGAGGCCCGGGAGAAGCATAGGGGATTCATTTACACAGGAAACTAATGCTCCAGGGGAATTAATTTAGGTTACTTGTGATCCAGCTTAAGAGATGTAGTGGTGTAGTTGCTCAACTTCTTTTTTTTTTTTTTTTTTTTTTTTTTTTTTTTTTTTTTTTTTTTTTTTTTTTTGACTTTGCCCTTCAAATGGCGGTTTACAGCTAGGCTGCGATATATACAACATTTTGCACAACAGTTTAAGTTTCAACAAACTCTTAATTAATTACCTTTTACGACATGCTTCATAGGGAGAAATGGGTATATTCTCCTCTCACATACCCCCTGCCGCAATGGGACCCCGGCTCCCACACGGAAAGTTGTCAACTATTAACATGAAGATCACCGGACAACTAAAGTACACTTCGAAACAGCTGTGCTCATTGTCTGGTCGATCATTCGAACATTTACTGGTGGCAGAGCACTTATGGTTTGTAAGTAAAGTAAAGATCCCTTCTCACGCCTTTCGGCGCATCGGGCATATGGGCAGAGCGTCCCAAATTTTTTACAGATCAATCGGCACTCGGTGGGTAATGTGGTCAGCATCACGCCGGCCGTCTTTACTTCCCCAGGACAGCCATCCTGTTACCCATTTGAGGTTGGGTCGACCTGCGACGTCCCATTCCACGGTAAAAATCCACTCAGCCTGCAGTGGGTTTCAATCGCGGTACCTTGGATCACGAGTCGGACTACTTATGGTTTGTAACCGTGTGCAATGACGCTGGTTCACATCTCCCGACTTTACCTTTTTACCTTTATTAAAGGCGGGAATACATTAGGAACAAGCAGTTGTGAGGTGTGTATGTGTGTGTCTGTGAGTTGTGTGTGTGTCTGTGTATGTGTGTCTGTGTATGTGTGTATGTCGGTGTGTCTGTATCTGTCTGTGTATGTGTGTCTGTGTATGTGTGTATGTCGGTGTGTCTCTATGTCTCTTTCACACCTGTTTGAGTGTCTGTGTATGTATATCGGTGTGTGTCTGTATTTGTGTGTATGTCAGTGTGCGTGTATGTCGGCGTGCGAGTCTATAACTGTGTCTGTATGTGTCTGTGTATGTGTGTGTTAGTGTGTGTGAGTCTGCATATGTGTGTCTGCATGTGTGTGCCTGCCTATGTGTCTGTGTGTGTGTCTGTCCTTTAGTGTGTGTGTGTGTGTGTCAGCTTGTCTATATGTGTGTGTGTGTGTCTGCCTGCATGTCTGATTTCTCTGTGTTTGTGTCTGACATGGATGCCTGTATGTATGTATGCATGCATGTATGTATGTCTGAGTGTACGTTTGTTTGAATGTGTGTGTGAAAATGTGTTTATGAGTGTGTGTATATGTATGTATGTCTGTATGTCTGCATGTCTGTATGTCTGTATGTCTGTATGTCTGTATGTCGGTAAGTCTGTAAGTCTGTATGTCTGTAAGTCTGTATGTCTGTAAGTCTGTAAGTCTGTATGTGTGTATGTGTGTATGTGTGTATGTGTATGTCTGTATGTCTGTATGTCTGTATGTCTGTATGTCTGTATGTCTGTATGTCTGTATGTGTGTATGTGTGTATGTGTGTGTGTATGTGTGTGTGTGTGTGTGTGCGTGCGTGCGTGCGTGCGTGCGTATGTATGTATGTATGTATGTATGCGGGTGGGTATGCATGTGTGTGTAAGTGAATGCGTGAGGGGGTGGACCTGTGTATATTGGCGTGTGTGTGTGTGTGTGTGTGTCCGCGGGCGTGAGTGTGAGCATGCATTTTACCAAATATGCTTGTGTGTGTTTTCTTGATACTTCTCATATGCATTTTATTACATGAACATAACATGCTTTATTGATAAAATACAACTGCTGTCTGAAAAGTGCGCATTTGGAAGGGCCGAAATTAAGACGGGCCTGTGTGCCCAATTTTTGACGCTTTAAAATAGATTTAAATTCATTCATTCGTTCATTCTAATCTGTATCTTCCTCTTTTCCTTGTCCCTCTCCCCTTCCAGCCTCAAGTTAATCTGCTCCTGTCTCCTCTAGCCAACAGCGTCTAATCTCAGAGCTATATCTGACAGTATATGAACACGCACTAGTGTCTACAGCTACTCTACATTGTCAGACAACATTGATTCCCCTCCCAATGTATTCTCCCCAGATCTTCTCAACATTAAATCCATATAAGAAAACCCACCCAAATTAGCTTTATTCCCTGGACCCATAGCTGTATCCAGTCGTGCCATTACATCCCAGATGTAAAATTATTTCACCGATCCATACCTTAACCCACCTCCTGTATCATGTATTACGAAAGACGTATTGATCACCCAGTGTATATTCATGTATGTCTTATTCGGGAATGATTTAAAATTGGCATATCATACATTTTTATTTCAAATCAGGCGAATCATTTAAATGTAACGATCAAATTCAACACCAAATTGTAGGCTTATCAAGAATAAACGCTGGCAGATGTATCAATAATTATGCTGCTAATGATTTATTTTGATTCGTCAAAAAATTTAAACTGTATAAAGCAATTTATAGTTTATAATCTGCATGATTAGAGTGCAGTTCCTCTTGGACAAAATGTCTAGCTCAATAGTAGCTTGTGTTTTCATTTCCATCTCCTGCCAGTCCTGTTACATAACGATCACAAACACTTATCATCTGATGATTCAGCGACAGAAGGTTCTCCTCATTCGTTCTGTATCTCCCAGTGGAGCATGAGCTCACAACATACTCGGGTTAAGCTTGATGAATTTGTTCATGTGTAGTTTCTTTTAGACCCATCTGCTATAGGCCGTCGATTAACTAGCCCAAGACTATGCTGACGAATTTAGACTCATTGTGAATTAGTCGAAATCGGATGTGCTATGCCGACAGGTGTAGATATCGCAACCTAATTGTAAACCACAATTCAGTGTTCTAACAGCACTTTTAATGGGGAAGCGAGATGAAGAGGACTCGTGAGACCACAGCGTAACCATGCGTGATAAAGGTAATTTATGTAACAATCAGGTAAAGTTAATGTAACAATGTTATAAAGATAATTTAATATCGTCAAATGGTTAAGGTAACAACGTCATATAGCTAAAGTAACAATGATATGGAGCGTAATTAACAACCGTCTGAAGTGTAATGTGACAACGATATGGAGTGTTATGTAACAACGATATGGAGTGTAATTAACAACGGTATGAAGTGTAATGTAACAACGATATGGAGTGTAAAGTAACAACCATATGGAGTGTAATGTAACAACGATATGGAGTGTAATGTAACAACGATATGAAGTTTTATGTAACAAAGATATGGAGTGTTATGTAACAACGATATGGAGTTTTATGTAACAACGATATGGAGTGTAATTAACAACGGTATAGAGTGCTATGTACCAACGGTATGAAGTGCAATGTAACAACGATATGGAGTGTTATCTAACAACGATATGCAGTGTAATGTAACAACGATATGGAGTGTAATGTAACAACGATATGGAGTTTTATGTAACAACGATATGGAGTGTAATGTAACAACAATATGGATTGTAATGTAACAACTATATGGAGTGTAATGTAACAACGATATTGAGTGTAATGTAACAACGATATGGAGTTTAATGTAACAACTGTATGGAGTGTTATATAACAACGATATATTGAGTGTTACGTAACAACAATATGAGTGTAATTAACAACGGTATGGAGTGTAATGTAACAACGATATGGAGTGTTATGTAACAACGATATGGAGTGCCAGGTACCAACGATATGGAGTGTTATGTAAGAACGATATGGAGTGTTATGTAACAACGATATGGAGTGTTATGTAACAACGATATGGAGTGTAATTAACAACAGTATGAAGTGTTATGTAACAACGATATAGAGTTTCGTGTAATAACGATATGAAGTGTTATATAACAACGATATGGAGTGTAATGTAACAACGATATGGAGTGTAATATAACATCGATATGGAGTTCAGATACAAACGATATGGAGTGTTATGTAACAACGATATGGAGTGTAATGTAACAACGATATGGAGTTTTATGTAACAACGATATGGAGTGTAATGTAACAACGATATGGAGTGTTATGTACCAACGATATGGAGTGTAATGTAACAACGAGATGGAGTGTTATGTAACAACGATATGGAGTGTTATGTAACAACGATATGGAGTGTAATATAACAACCTGATAAGAACAGCGCCCGGTCACCCAAAAAATCGCGCCTTATAATTTTTTAACCGGTGAGGTTTATGAGACTGAACGTTTGTTTAAGTGACGTATTATTATTATTATTTTCATCATCATCATCATCGTCGTCGTCATCATTATAAATACAATACTTTAATGAGAATGTCACTACAAATATCGAAAAGAGGACAACTTATCTCCCTGGCAAATTTTCTTAAAGCTGAGCTCATCGCTCTCTTCACCAAGACATACGGGGTGGGGGAGGGGGTGAGGGGGCCCTAAGTTTTCGTCTCCATGGATGGCGTTACTGAAAGAACAATGTAAGGCAGCAGGTACACATCTTGTTGAATTGTTGGTGAAGTAAGTATCGCGTGAGACAGCAACTACACATCTTGTTGAATTGTTGGTGAAGTAAGTATCGCGTGAGACAGCAACTACACATCTTGTTGAATTGTTGGTGAAGTAAGTATCGCGTGAGACAGCAACTACACATCTTGTTGAATTGTTGGTGAAGTAAGTATCGCGTGAGACAGCAACTACACATCTTGTTGAATTGTTGGTGAAGTAAGTATCACGTGAGACAGCAACTACACATCTTGTTGAATTGTTGGTGAAGTAAGTATCGCGTGAGACAGCAACTACACATCTTGTTGAATTGTTGGTGAAGTAAGTATCGCGTGAGACAGCAACTACACATCTTGTTGAATTGTTGGTGAAGTAAGTATCACGTGAGACAGCAACTACACATCTTGTTGAATTGTTGGTGAAGTAAGTATCACGTGAGACAGCAACTACTCATCTTGTTGAATTGTTGGTGAGGTATCGCGTGACACAGCAACTACACATCTTGTTGAATTGTTGGTGAAGTAAGTATCACGTGAGACAGCAACTACACATCTTGTTGAATTGTTGGTGAAGTAAGTATCGCGTGATTCAGCAACTACACATCTTGTTGAATTGTTGGTGAAGTAAGTATCACGTGAGACAGCTACTACACATCTTGTTGAAATGTTGGTGAAGTAAGTATCACGTGAGACAGCAACTACACATCTTGTTGAATTGTTGGTGAAGTAAGTATCACGTGAGACAGCAACTACACATCTTGTTGAATTGTTGGTGAAGTAAGTATCGCGTGAGACAGCAACTACACATCTTGTTGAATTGTTGGTGAGGTATCGCGTGAGACAGCAACTACACATCTTGTTGAATTGTTGGTGAAGTAAGTATCACGTGAGACAGCAAATACTCATCTTGTTGAATTGTTGGTGAGGTATCGCGTGAGACAGCAACTTCACATCTTGTTGAATTGTTGGTGAAGTAAGTATCACGTGAGACAGCAAATACTCATCTTGTTGAATTGTTGGTGAGGTATCGCGTGAGACAGCAACTTCACATCTTGTTGAATTGTTGGTGAAGTAAGTATCACGTGAGACAGCAACTACACATCTTGTTGAATTGTTGGTGAAGTAAGTATCGCGTGAGACAGCAAATACACATCTTGTTGAATTGTTGGTGAAGTAAGTATCACGTGAGACAGCAACTACACATCTTGTTGAATTGTTGGTGAAGTAAGTATCACGTGAGACAGCAACTACACATCTTGTTGAATTGTTGGTGAAGTAAGTATCGCGTGAGACAGCAACTACACATCTTGTTGAATTGTTGGTGAAGTAAGTATCACGTGAGACAGCAACTACTCATCTTGTTGAATTGTTGGTGAGGTATCGCGTGAGACAGCAACTACACATCTTGTTGAATTGTTGGTGAAGTAAGTATCACGTGAGTCAGCAACTACACATCTTGTTGAATTGTTGGTGAAGTAAGTATCGCGTGAGACAGCAACTACACATCTTGTTGAATTGTTGGTGAAGTAAGTATCACGTGAGACAGCAACTACACATCTTGATGAATTGTTGGTGAAGTAAGTATCATGTGAGACAGCAACTACACATCTTGTTGAATTGTTGCTGAAGTAAGTATCACGTGAGACAGCAACTACATATCTTGTTGAATTGTTGGTGAAGTAAGTATCACGTGAGACAGCAACTACACATCTTGTTGAATTGTTGGTGAGGTATCACGTGAGACAGCAACTACACATCTTGTTGAATTGTTGGTGAGGTATCACGTGAGACAGCAACTACACATCTTGTTGAATTGTTGGTGAGGTGAGTATCACGTGAGACAGCAACTACTCATCTTGTTGAATTGTTGGTGAGGTATCACGTGAGACAGCAACTACTCATCTTGTTGAATTGTTGGTGAGGTGAGTTTCACGAGTGGCACTTGCGATAGGGCACACATGCTTGCCGTGTGGAGCCCCTGTGTGTTTCCCATGATTACACGTAAATGTAGAAATGCGAGACTTTCTCCAAAGATTTTGAGAAATCAATAAAAACCGACGACTGGCGGCGCCCATTTAGGCTAATGAGGACTGCATCAATACTGACATATCTTTTCATTTGCTCGTTTTGTTGAGTCCTTGCCTATCACATCGCTGTCTGAGATTGGCGGGTCATGAAGACAAATTCATAATTCGGATATACCGGACTGAGTGCAACAGTAGGTCACCTGGCAGCATACGGCTTTCTCCATTGGCTTCTTAATGTTTTCGTTCATATTTAAGACTGACTGTATAGATTATCACCGTCCCCTGTGCCAGTGTATGTCCTACAGGGCTACAGTCTATTCCTCCTCTCCGTTCTACCTTATGCTGTAACTGTTTTAATTTCCTGGAGGGAATCCTCTTTTTATTCTACGCCTTCACCAGACGCAAATTCTGGAGGAAAGCTGTGGATGTTCGTCCACATCCGGCTTTTAGTCTAGCCCAATAATCTGGGCATTGTGTGCACACCAGTTTCACACATATAGCCTAATTGTATGCAGACTTTTGGTTTCTTGCCTCTTAAGCAGATGTACTCCGACTTGGAAAGATACTCCCAGTTAGTCGACCCATACGACATGCGTGTCTATGCTTGTTTTCGCCCACAATGGGACCCTGGAACCCACACAGGGAGGATGAAATCTAGTCTAGCACCTTTGGCCTTTCTCATTATTATCTGTGTCAGGGTTTCTCTCGGACATCCTCGTTTCCTCAATCCATTTCTTTCCTATTTTGGTACCTGTCTGCTCGCTGTTTTATCATAGTGTAATCAGTACTGCGCCATCTTGTTTTTTTTATGACTTCATACCAGTGGCTGTCCACAAATTCTCCTAATTCTTCCTGTAGCACCATATACACAGTTTGCCACACCTAGCCTGTAGCACCATATACACAGTTTTGCCACACCTAGCCTGTAGCACCATATATACAGTTTGCCACACCTAGCCTGTACACAAACAAATCAAATGAAGTTACGTGTCCCTTGCCACTCCAGGTATAGTGTTGGTTCCCACTGTGTGGTCCTTGGAGAGAAAATTGGGGGAGGGGGAGGGAGGGGGCGAGATACTTGTGGAAGTAGCGGTTGAATCTTAAAAACAAAATTACAGTGACACAGAAGTTGAACAGCACTAATGAAGACTATCAGAAGCCATTTGGTCGATGAATTCGCCTCCAGGAAAGCATGAACAAGTGACGTTTACAATGAGGATTGGAAGGGACGTCACGAAGTCACAACCGACAAATAGATGCAGTTTTGGGATGGACTGCGGCAATCGTTACTATCAATTAACTCACCAGACTTAGGGACAACCGAGAAATCGGATAATGACGGCCTCTAATTTCTGGCTGCGAGACTGACTAAGCTTTTTGAGCAATATCTCTATTTATATTTGTTGTTACTGAAAACACCAAAGACAGAGAGCGAACTCACATTGATGTAGAATAGAGGTTCTCAACTTTCCTAGTGCTGTGACCCTTCAATATAGTTCCTTGTGTTGTGACGACCCCCAAACAATTATCTTCCTTAATAACTTTAATGAATATTTGTTTTCCAATGCTCTTCTTCTTCTTCTGCCTTTCTATCCCCCAATGGAGCATAGGCCCTCAACCAACTCCCGCCAAGTCGTTCTATCTTTCGCCATGGCATGGAGCTCTCCCCATTTCCTCCCCATCTTTCTAACTTCATCTTCCAGCTCTCTTCTCCGTGTGTGTGTGTGTGTGTGTGTGTGTGTGTGTGTGTGTGGTTTTTTTTGGGTCTTCCTTTATTCCTATTCCCCTGTAGGTTCCAATGTAAAGATATTCTACATATGCTGTTCTTCTGTTTTCTAAGTGTGTATCCTATCCAACGCCAGCGTCTTTTCTTCACCTCTTGGTTCACTTGAGCCTGTTTAGTTCTCTCCCAAAGCTCTACATTAGTTATTCTATCATTCCATTTAATTCCTTCTATTCTGTGCAGGCACCAGTTAATGAATGTTTGTAATTTATTAGTAACTAGCTGTACCCGGCCACGCGTTGCTGTGGCATAGTTTGGCTAAATGGAAATGAAAGAAAAAAGAAATCGCACGTGTCTAATACAATCATTGTCTGCTCAGATATAGAGATCGTCTTTGATCCCCCCCCCCCCACAACTAAATCTACCTACTACCCTCTCCCTCATCAAAGGTTTTTGGAAAAGAAAGACAATGGAAATCGCACCTGTCTAATATAGTTAATGTCGCAATCATTCTCTGCACATTTATATATAGATAGTCTGGTTTTCCAACTTTAGAACACGCACCTTATAATTGTGTCTTTATATTAGTGGTCATTTAAATGGTGCTATTAGCACAGTAACAAAAGTGGTTATTTGGTTATCACATGCTAAAGCTGTTTGTATTTTTATAGGAGACGTAAGTAAAGCTACTACTGTACCTGTAAATAACAAAGTAAGTCGTACAAAAATTTGAATAGTGAAGGTAGCGTTAGTAAAATATAAACAATTTAAGTAAGTAATGAGAACTTAAAAATCATGTGTAAAGCTCTTCAAGTTCTCTTAAATGTCAGTCATTACCCTCTCCTCTCCCCTCTTCCACCGACTACTGCTCTCTCCCTCTTCGAAGAATTGAAAAATCATCACCTGGCGATATTCTTTTTGTTGTAACTGACATTGACATCCCTGTCCATCCGGACTAATTGGGAGCAGGAATTGTAAAAGGTAGTGAATGGGGCTAATGTAATATTTAC
>CAJHNH020005235.1:235000-265000 GCA_905116865.2 Candidula unifasciata
ATGAACAACGCATCTACCGTAGACTCGACTCTTTCACACCTGTCAACTGTAGCAGATGAACAACGCATCTACCGTAGACTCGACTCTTTCACACCTGTCAACTGTAGCAGATAAACAACGCATCTACCGTAGACTCGACTCTTTCACACCTGTCAACGGTAGCAGATGAACAGCAAGCGGCAGTATCAAGAACAATCACCACAGCCAAAACAGTGCAACTGTCATAAATACAGGTAAGTTTTCACATCTGATCAAATAAACACAGCAACATTGACAATAGGTGACTTATAACAGAACGTCCTCACAAATAGTCATATACCTACAGGATCAATTGTAACGTATAACAGAACGTCCTCACAAATAGTCATATATCTACAGGATCAATGGTAACGTATAACAGAACGTCCTCACAAATAGTCATATATCTACAGGATCAATGGTAACGTATAACAGAACGTCCTCACAAATAGTCATATACCTACAGGATCAATGGTAATGTATAACAGAACGTCCTCACAAATAGTCATATATCTACAGGATCAATGGTAACGTATAACAGAACGTCCTCACAAATAGTCATATACCTACAGGATCAATGGTAACGTATAACAGAACGTTCTCACAATTAGTCAAATATCTACAGGATCAATGGTAACTATAGCATGTATCACGCCGCAAACTTCAGTCAAATCTGTCAAATACCCACAAGATCAACTACAATGATCATAAGTACAATGCTACAGGCCGACAACGGCAACAGTAAACTACCACACATGATCAATTAATTGCTCACAAAATCATCGGGGGTGAGGTGGAGCGGGAGTCGCCGTGGCAGAGCGCATCGGAAGGTCGTGGGTTAGCTCCCTGGCGGAGCCAGACCATTTTCAAAAATGATTTTGGCTCCCAGGTCGACCCAGCCTTGAATGGGAGCCGATTGATCTATAAAATATAGGTCTAGCCCTATATGCCCTATATGCCTGAAGTCGTGGAAAAGGGTCCTTAACTCTTACTTACATATCACAGATGTCATGTCGCAAACATCACTGACACCTGTAAAACTATTATAAACGATCAAATACCTACAAAATAGACGGTAATGATCACTGGTAACACATCACAGGTCACCAGACAATAATAATCTAACACAGATGATCAACGATACATAGAAGATCCGAGAAAAATCATTTGAATGCGCCTGATAACAGAGCATCAATAACTTTCAGACCTGGCCGTTCTGCTGCCGAGCGACTTACATCGACAGTAATCGGCTTTGTGGGGCGTCTATTGATTGCTAACCAGCTCTCTAAGTCGGGCCAAGACGATGTTCTCTCCTTTCAAACATTTCTGCAATAGATTTCCTTTTCTTTGTCCGGAGTTTGTTTTGTTAAATGTAATTTCACTGCTTTTTGAAGGAGTGTGAACATAATTGAGAACAAGGCAATGAAGTAAATGTGATCAAAGAGGAAATTGTATTTGTTTACTTTGTTGTTGTGTGCAAACGGGACGAATGATACACATAGTCAGGTAGATTCACTGGAACATAGTGCCATGGCTGTTGTTGCGTGAAGGGAGCAAACCAGGAAGTGAATTAGAATGAGGGGATACATGACTGCAGAAAAGATGAGAGCTGAGCGTTTGGGAAGAAAGACACTAAATATATGTAATGTCAACAACAGTCCTGAAATTCCATGCCATAATTGTGGAAGACTTTTCTTATCGAAGGCGGGTCTTGCTAGTCACGGTCGCCATCGCCGTGGGCTGTGAACTTCATGCTTCTTCATATCATAAAACCAGCATCTGTTGTATGAGATATTCTCCCAGTGTCGATTCAGGACCATCTTGTTAGAGAGGCGGGACAAGTGGGGAGGGGTGGGGACGTAAGGGGTTCAACGCCCTGCGTTGTTGGGATCACATAAGCTTCAGATGCAGAAAGTCACACCCGGTGTTTTATGGAAGAATTAACAACAGTAACAAAAATGTTTAATGTTCTTCTTATTCTATGTCTTCTTCTTCACGTTCACTGCCTGAAAGTTCTGGTTGCTCGTCCACATCTGGATTCTAGTCTTGTTTCAGAACCCGAGTGTTGCGTGCATATCCGTTTTACAGATCTGGTTTATTTTTTGGAAGGAAGCTCCTAATTAGCCGACTTTTACGATATGCTTTTTATAAAGTCCATGCGACTATTCTTGTGTTCTAATCAACAGGGTTCCGGAACCCACAGAGCAAGCCCAATGTGCAATTTCTACATATGTTTACCACATCAAAGCAACAACAAATTATCTTTCTTTGACATCTTGTGCTGAACGTAAGAAGTACAATCACACACTGTGTGATGTTTGAGACACATCCTATCTAAGCTGGTGAGAGAAAAACAAACTGACCAAACATAAAATACCATCAGCGCAGTCCGAACAAATTCAAGGGTTGTACGGTGAACTCTAAAGTAAACAAATATGCCCACACAAACCAATATTTGGTAGACTGGACAATAAGTGCTGTCAACTTATCTCGTCACACACGTCTTCATGGAGTAAGTTTGTAATGTAGGTATTTCTTCTTCGTTATCGCCGTCGCCAGCTCTGGAACCTACACTGGGAGAAAACTTTCGATTCATTCAACTGATGTCCCTTGTCGAGGAGATAGCACTTTCAAGTTAGAGCCTTAGTGAAATCGTGGACATCTTGACTTAGTGGCAGTGCCAGCCAGCCTTTCTGCTCTTTCAGTGCACTTTCATAGCTGGGCAGTAAGTTCAGTGCCCTCTCATGAGCTGGGTAGTAAGTACAGTGCCCTCTCATGAGCTGGGCAGTAAGTTCAGTGCCCTTTCATGGGCTGGGCAGTAAGTACAGTGCCCTCTCATGGGCTGGGCAGTAAGTACAGTGCCCTCTCATGGGCTGGGCAGTAAGTTCAGTGCCCTCTCAATGGCTTGGCAGTAAGTACAGTAAACGACCCTTTCTATCGTCACAGGCGTTTTTGAAGATAGACTCGAATCCGTATGGAATAACGACACTAATTAGGTTATGTGGTCAACGTTAAAATGGTCGTCTTAACTTCTTAGGACACTTCCTGGCACCCATTTTAGGAGGCAGGGGGGTGAACTACCCACTACATTAGGGCTCTTAAATTAATTTTACTGTCAAGGGCCAGACGCCTGAGGTCAGAAAGATCATTAATACAACTGGCAAATGATCGCAGGCCACATGTTGGTCCCGGCGGGCTGGACGTGGCCGCCAGACCGCCAGATGAATAACATTGCAGCGGGTGACCAGGGTTCACCGTCGTGCTCTTGTGTACATTACCAATGATCAACCTCTTCAGCATTGCCTTCCAATATTTTCATATTCGTTAGATAGTTTTTTTTTTTTTTGATAACAATAGTTCGACGACACAGAAACCAGACAGGCTGTAAAAGAAAGACATGGTTGGTGAAAGACATGGTTGGTGAAAGACATGGTTGGTGAAAGACATGGTTGGTGAAAGACATGGTTGGTGAAAGACATGGTTGGTGAAAGACATGGTTGGTGAAAGACATGGTTGCTGAAAGACATGGTTGGTGAAAGAGGCTGTTGGTGAAAGACATGGTTGGTGAAAGACATGGTTGGTGAAAGACATGATTGGTGAAAGACATGGTTGGTGAAAGAGGCGGTTGGTGAAAGACATGGTTGCTGAAAGACATGGTTGCTGAAAGAGGCGGTTGGTGAAAGACATGGTTGGTGAAAGACATGGTTGGTGAAAGACATGGTTGGTGAAAGACATGGTTGGTGAAAGACATGGTTGGTGAAAGACATGGTTGGTGAAGACATGGTTGGTGAAGGGATGGTCTGTGAAAGACATGGTTGGTGAAAGACATGGTTGGTGAGGGGATGGTCGGTGAAAGACATGGTAGGTGAAAGACATGGTTGGTGAAAGACATGGTTGGTGAAAGACATGGTTGGTGAAAGACATGGTTGCTGAAAGACACGGTTGATGAAAAACGTGGTTGGTGAAAGACATGGTTGGTGAAAGACATGGTTGGTGAAAGACATGGTTGGTGAAAGACATGGTTGCTGAAAGACACGGTTGGTGAAAGACATGGTTGGTGAAAGACATGGTTGGTGAAGGGATGGTTGGTGAAAGACATGGTTGGTGAAAGACATGGTTGGTGAAAGACATGGTTGGTGAAAGACATGGTTGGTGAAAGACATGGTTGCTGAAAGACACGGTTGGTGAAAGACATAGTTGGTGAAAGACATGGTTGGTGAAAGATATGATTGTTGAAAGACATGGTTGCTGAAAGACACGATTAGTGATAGATAAGGTTGCTGAGAAACACTGGTACTAAAGGACGTAATCACTCAAGGGTCGACATGTACACAGCTGAACAAGAAATGCATCACCAATCGACCGTTCTGCTTGTGCCCTATCGGCTACTACCTAAAGGTTTACCATTTTGGGATATGTATGTGTGTGTGTGTGTTTTTTTTTTTTCAAATCTAAATCTTGATGGTTTCCCGTGTGGGTTCTGGGACCCCAGTGAGAGAACCCACACAAGAAGTGACCCACAAATTAACGAGACTGCAAAAACGGATTTGCACGAAAAACTCAGGATCTGCAAGAAGTCTGAAGTCCAGAAGTGGACGAACAACCATAACTTTCCTCCGGAGTTTACAGCCAGTGAAGGCGAGGAAGAAGAAAAATCGGGATGGTAGACCGAGAGATCAGATCTTAAAATACCAGTTCAACCCTGAAAGAAGATACTATTAGGGCCTGTCTTCATAACGGCGGCACCAGACTTGTGAACCCTTCAACTTCGGGGTGGGTGGGTGCGAATGGCACGGATCATGAACAACCTGACTTATTTATGGGTATATGCTCCAATGGAAGTCGCCGTGGTGGAGCGGCTAGACGCTCGCCGCGGATCGGAAGGTCGTGGGTTCGCTCCCTGGCGGAGCCGGATTTTTTTCAAAAATGACCTTGACCTTGGTCGACCCAGTCTTGAGTAGGTACCGGGTGCAGTCCCGGGAAGTAAAGGCGGCCGGCGTGATCACCCATCTTCTGCCGTTTGATCTATAAAATATAAGTCTAGTCCTATATGCTCTATACACCTAGAAGCGCGGGAAAGGGTCCGGTACATGACATTTGTTTTTTATATTCTTCAATGGAAGCTGAAGGCATTTTAGGGGTGGGGGGGGGCGGAAGTAAAGGGGGGGGGGAGACAACAGGATACAGGAAAGAGGGGTGACGGTGGGGGGTAGAGGGGTGTGGGTGTGTTGGTTGTGAAATAAATAATATCATTATACAGACAACACAGAAGAAGTTGATTCAAGTGGAATGTGCAGCTGGGGGGGGGGGGGCGGACGGGGGGCGATTATTGAGACCAGACGACAACTGAATGTCAAGGTTTCACTACTACAACACTGTCCGACTGAGAAAACGTTTACAGAAGTCGACGACGGCGATGGGGATATACCATCACATTAAACGTCTACAGTGGACTGAGCCCGACCATCACAACTAGTAGCTCAGTCCTCGGACATCATCCCCCCACATGACCACATCTTGTGTGATGTTGACCACAACTTGTGTGATGTTGACCACAACTTGTGTGATGTTGACCACAACTTGTGTGATGTTGACCACAACTTGTGTGATGTTAACCCCATCTTGTGTGATGTTGACCACATCTTGTGTGACGTTGACCACAACTTGTGTGATGTTGACCACACCTTGTGTGATGATGAACACATCACCAACCAAGTGCCGATTCGTCTATCAAATATAGGTCTCGCCCTATATGCCCAATACACATCAAACAATTTGTGCATGAATAATGTATCCATGGCGTGAGACCAGACGGGCAGATTGTAAGACGGGCCTGTGTGTCCAATTCTTAACACTTTAAAATTAAAGTTTGTTGGTTGTTTCATTCGTTATTTCGTTCGTCCACGACGACCTTGATTTCCCTGTTACAGCCGCAAACGCCAGTTATGTCCTCAAACTACATGCCTACCCACAGCGTCAAGGGAAGTTTATCTGGTGTGTTTCAGCCAAACATCCATCATTCTTCGCGTTCTGTCACTCACCAGTTACACCGCCTTGGGATCATTTGCCCAGAAAACAAACACAGTCTTCCCTTTCCCACATCCTCAACATAGTCATTTTCCCCCGTGAAAGTTTCGTGGAGATCTTGAACAGCTCAAAACTGATACCAGAAAATATTCTGGAAAGCGAAGGCTTGATATTGACGCATCAACCATCAAGCTACCGTTGATTCTGACATGGGTCCAGTTCCAATATCTTAAAAAAGGTCCTTTATTATTTTACTCAACTTAGATGTTGCTGAGCCAGGTCATGCAGCGCCACTGCTGTCCGGTTGTACGGGAACAGGTCAAATCCAAGGATTCCGAGTCCAGGGTGTGACTTAATTATTTCTGCAAGCGGTGCTGTTGCCAGCACTGGATTATGTTGGTCTGTTTTCTATGCTAACCCATTCACCGACCTCACTAGCCTAACTACCCATATATTTGTCCGTCTGTCTGTGTCTCTAGAAAAGAGCAAGCTATGTAAACCTTAACAACCCATCTATCCATCTGTTTTGTCAGTGTCTCTAAAAAAGAACTTGTCCTATGAAACTTTAATACCCATCTATCCGTCCGACTATCTGTGTGTTTAAAAAAAGAAAAGAACATAAGACCCAGATAAGGGCAGGTAAACTGGAGTCTTACATGACATCGTAAGCAGCGTTTTGCCTGGGAAGATGAACTCTTGTGGCCATATCACTTGGATTACGACGGTGACACGGAGGGATATCATCGGTGGAACTGATCTAGAGGACACGGGACGAAGATCTGTGGAGATACATGAATGCCGACGCCAGCCGGCAGGGCAGGTGATGTTAATTATATCACACAGTGTAGGATAACAGGGCAAGAGCCGACCATGGCGAAGGTGGGTACAGAACATAAGAGACACCTCAAGCAAGAATACGACCGAGGCGGGAGAGCTGGCGAGGGACAGAGTTTATTTTGTGCGGGCTGTCGTGGGGACCACCTTCCGTAATGGACCTGCTATATGGTGCTGATGATATTAGATCCCGCTATTTCGGCATGGGTACCTGGGTACCTGGGTGCCTGGGTGCCTGGGTACCTGGGTGCATGGGTGCCTGGGTGCATGGGTGCCTGGGTGCCTGAGTACCTGGGTGCCTGGGTACCTGGGTGCATGAGTACCTGGGTACCTGGGTGCCTGGGTGCCTGAGTACCTGGGTGCCTGGGTGCATGGGTGCCTGGGTGCCTGGGTGCATGGGTGCCTGGGTGCATGGGTGCCTGGGTGCATGAGTACCTGGGTGCCTGGGTACCTGGGTGCATGAGTACCTGGGTGCCTGGGTGCCTGGGTGCCTGGGTGCATGAGTACCTGGGTGCCTGGGTGCCTGGGTGCATGGGTGCCTGGGTGCCTGGGTGCATGAGTACCTGGGTGCCTGGGTGCCTGAGTACCTGGGTGCCTGGGTACCTGGGTGCCTGGGTGCATGAGTACCTGGGTGCCTGGGTACCTGGGTGCATGGGTACCTGGGTGCATGGGTACCTGGGTGCATGGGTACCTGGGTGCCCGGGTCGGCAGGACAGCTTCTAGATAACCTTGAAAAAACGAAATTACCTCAACAATCTAGAAAAGAAATACAGTGATTGACATGGGAGAAAGATACCCTCACTAACCTAGGCAAGCTCATAAACCAGAACAAGAGACAGACCAACTAATCTGCCAGTGAAGTTTCCGCTTGTCTGCAGTGTCTGGCATTGAAGGCAGATTGGCAAATAGACGAGCTCCAGCACTAATTGACAGGTTGAAGCAGTTCCCACAAATCTATTGATGTCTGTTGTGCCTTGTCGCGGTTAGGGTGGGTGATGAAGCCTGGGACAAGTAGCAACGGACACAGGTGAGAAAGTAGGGGACACAAGTGAGAAAGAAGGGCACACCGGTGAGAAAGTATGAGACACAAGTGAGAAAGTATGGGACACAAGTGAGAAATCAGGGGACACAGAAGAGAAAGCAGGGGACACAAGTGAGAAAGCAGGGGACACCGGTAAGAAAGTAGCGGGCACAGGTGAGAAAGTAGGGGACACAGGTGCGAAAGTAGCGGGCACAGGTGAGAAGTAGGGGACACAGGTGCGAAAGTAGCGGACACAGGTGAGAAAGCAGGGACACAGGTGAGAAAGAAAGCAGCAGATACAGGTGAGAAAGCAGAGGACACATGGGAAAAAGTAACGGACATAGCTGAAAAAGCAGCGGACACAGATGAGAAAACACTATGACAATATATAAATCCAAAAGTCATGTACAATTACTCAGCTCGCGGTTATCACCACCGCATACCACACATGAGCGTTGCCGCTAAACAGTCTTGAATCAGAACACGGTACCAAGCTGCAAGGATGCAATCATAAATAAGGATACACAAACATCACGTACAAGTAAGACGAGACATGTACCTGCTGGATGATGCAATCATAAACAAGGATAAACAAACATCACGTACAAGTAAGACGAGACATGTACCTGCTGGATGATGCAATCATAAACAAGGATAAACAAACATCACGTACAAGTAAGACGAGACATGTACCTGCTGGATGATGCAATCATAAACAAGGATAAACAAACATCACGTACAAGTAAGACGAGACATATACCCGCTGGATGATGCAATCATAAACAAGGATAAACAAACATCACGTACAAGTAAGACGAGACATGTACCTGCTGGATGATGCAATCATAAACAAGGATAAACAAACATCACGTACACGTAAGACGAGACATGTACCCGCTGGATGATACAATAATAAACAAGTTTTTTGGTGGGAAATTGTTACGCTTCTCTTCACTTCTATTGTTAAAGTGTCTGTTCTACTGGCATCTGTGAGTGACAGACTGAATTACTGGTGTATTCAAAGTTACATTTAGTAATTTATTCGATTTATGTTTTAGCGCTCTATGAAACTATCAGTTAATGACACTTAGAAACCACGGTGCGGCATATTCACGCAGACATGATGTTACTTTATATTTTTCTGTCTTCTCTCTCCCAAAGTAGAACAGTCAGTTATGCAAGTGATCATCATTTTTCTGTCTTCTCTCTCCCAAAGTAGGACAGTCAGTTATGCAAGTGATCATCATTTTTCTGTCTTCTCTCTCCCAAAGTAGAACAGTCAGTTATGCAAGTGATGCTCATTTTTCTGTCTTCTCTCTCCCAAAGTAGAACAGTCAGTTATGCAAGTGATGCTCATTTTTCTGTCTTCTCTCTCCTAAAGTAGAACAGTCAGTTATGCAAGTGATGCTCATTTTTCTGTCTTCTCTCTCCCAAAGTGGAACAGTCAGTTATGCAAGTGATCCTCATTTTTCTGTCTTCTCTCTCCCAAAGTAGAACAGTCAGTTATGCAAGTGATCCTCATTTTTCTGTCTTCTCTCTCCCAAAGTAGAACAGTCAGTTATGCAAGTGATGCTCATTTTTCTGTCTTCTCTCTTCCAAAGTAGAACAGTCAGTTATGCAAGTGATCCTCATTTTTCTGTCTTCTCTCTCCCAAAGTAGAACAGTCAGTTATGCAAGTGATCATCATTTTTCCGTCTTCTCTCTCCCAAAGTAGAACAGTCAGTTATGCAAGTGATCCTCATTTTTCTGTCTTCTCTCTCCCAAAGTAGAACAGTCAGTTATGCAAGTGATCCTCATTTTTCTGTCTTCTCTCTCCCAAAGTAGAACAGTCAGTTATGCAAGTGATCCTCATTTTTCTGTCTTCTCTCTCCCAAAGTAGAACAGTCAGTTATGCAAGTGATCATCATTTTTCTGTCTTCTCTCTCCCAAAGTAGAACAGTCAGTTATGCAAGTGATCCTCATTTTTCTGTCTTCTCTCTCCCAAAGTAGAACAGTCAGTTATGCAAGTGATCCTCATTTTTCTGTCTTCTCTCTCCCAAAGTAGAACAGTCTGCTATGCAAGTGATCCTCTTTTTTCTGTCTTCTCTCTCCCAAAGTAGAACAGTCAGTTTTGCAAGTGATCCTCTTTTTTCTGTCTTCTCTCTCCCAAAGTAGAACAGTCAGTTATGCAAGTGATCCTCATTTTTCTGTCTTCTCTCTCCCAAAGTAGAACAGTCAGTTATGTAAGTGATCCTCATTTTTCTGTCTTCTCTCTCCCAAAGTAGAACAGTCAGTTATGCAAGTGATCCTCATTTTTCTGTCTTCTCTCTCCCAAAGTAGAACAGTCAGTTATGCAAGTGATCCTCATTTTTCTGTCTTCTCTCTCCCAAAGTAGAAGAGTCAGTTATGCAAGTGATCCTCATTTTTCTGTCTTCTCTCTCCCAAAGTAGAACAGTCAGTTATGCAAGTGATCCTCATTTTTCTGTCTTCTCTCTCCCAAAGTAGAACAGTCAGTTATGCAAGTGATCCTCATTTTTCTGTCTTCTCTCTCCCAAAGTAGAACAGTCAGTTATGCAAGTGATCCTCATTTTTCTGTCTTCTCTCTCCCAAAGTAGAACAGTCAGTTATGCAAGTGATCCTCATTTTTCTGTCTTCTCTCTCCCAAAGTAGAACAGTCAGTTATGCAAGTGATCCTCATTTTTCTGTCTTCTCTCTCCCAAAGTAGAACAGTCAGTTATGCAAGTGATCCTCATTTTTCATCCCCCATATATAGCTAGTGGTGTGATGCTGACCACATCACCCATTTTGTGCCGTTTGGTCTATAAAACAGACGTCTAGCCCTATATGCCCTATACGCCTTAAGGCATCGAAATGGGTCCTTTACTTTTTTTAAACTTTATATTTAGCTAGTGTTTGTCCGTAAAGGCTCCAGTGTTGGAGAGACTGTGTTCAGTCCCAGTGTGACGTGACGCTGGGATTTAAATGTTTATGAGTTGTTGAGTAGGAATGTTCCTCTCAACACATTCCCTCCACCAGAGTAACGGAACTAAAGTCTGAGCTATGTTGCTCTCAGACAAAGTCCTGGATATCCAAGAAAACAGCCATATTGGCTCGTTAAGTACATTAACATTAGCTGAACTTGGCACCCACAAGAGAAGGCAAGGAATTTTAGATGTCTATCATACTTGATGAAGTATTAGACAGGGCAAGTGATTCCTCCGTCATCTACCTTCTCCCGGTGTTATTATAAATAATTAAAGAATTATTATATTATTCATTGAGCCCCCACCAAATGTAATTCTATCTATGTTTAGTTAAACAGGTAAGACTGAATACAATTGGAATTTAACAAACGATGTAGTATAAAACTTGACATACAGCTTTATTTTCTAACAATCAGTTAATTGACATACCCAGTTTGTTGTGTTTACACAAACAGTGACTAGCTAAAGTTATGATAGTAATGGGTTGTTTCAGCGCGAGAACAGCACCTGGGATTAGAGTGATGTGATGAAGGTGATAAAGTATGAACAATTTATGAACATAACTCAAGTTTCATAGAACCTCTGACAGCCGTGAGCACTGTCAAGCTCTTCCTCCTCTTCCAGCTTCTTCCCTGCTTGTTTCTCCTTCTCGCCCCCACCTCGTTCTCCCCCTCGTTCTCCACCTCGTCCCCAGCTGGCCGAGTCTAACACAATGTAGGCTACTTCATGGACTGATCGTCACATGGGCGCTGTAATCATGGAAACAAAACACATACGTGTAGTATCTTGACTTACACTAAGAATACATGTATCAATTAATACAACATATAATAATAAGATATAGCCCATCACTCCTCCTCATATTCCACATCCTCTCCAGTCTAGTCTGAAGGTCTTTTGTCTTACATGGGCGTCACATATCCTGCCTTCCCTCAAATGCTATGTCATGATAGTTGACTTTCTAAGTCTGTTGTCCGTCTTCACTCAGACTTCGAGTTGGCTGACATAGATATTACATGACCACGTGGAGCAGGTTATGTGCTGAAAACTCAAACATTATATATGTGCACGCTGTCCTGAATATTATCTTTCAGTGACAGTAAATACTGTACACCCATCATTCTCCCCCTGGGGTTATAAATCCCCTGTTTAGGTGAACACATTAAGTGAGCACATGGTGGGCACACAAAACGTAGCAGCATCCCTGCACATATTTGGGCATCATTTCCCACAGTCCCAACTCATATTTTGGCTGATCGTGAAAACAATATAATTACATTTCATTATAGCAAATGTCATTGTTCACATCTTATTTTATACACATGAAAACATACAATGAAAAACATGTGACACAAACATACAGGAAATAGGAATAGTTTAGCAGTTCCTTAACTTGAGATACTGAATACTCACAGAACTATTTCAAGCAGAATGTGCAGACAAATTAGGAAAAGGTAGTATAGACTAAGCTTAACTCCCTAACCTAAGTATACAAGATTAAAATTAATATTTTCTCTTACCTGGGAACTTTCCATTAATAGCCAAAACAGAATGCGACCGTAAAATTTACCTTTTAGGTCGATCTGTGTTGTTTGCCGGCAGGCTGCGATTAATGACGGAAATTCCACAGGCTCGAAGTATAAGTATCAATCTATTGTCCAAATTAAATTCCTCCCTTTACTGGGTTCTGCCCAACCCTCAAGACGATGACTTAAGCCACGCCTCCGGAGTACCCAACAGATCACATTAGCTAACAAGTGGCCTGTCAGTCAATTCTGGACTGACATCCCTAGAGCAAACATTCTTAAGTGCCCCAATCTAGTTTACACCGAATCTAACTGGCCGGTGTGAAAGACGGTCAGTGAAGCCATTGTGTTTCCTACGTGACCAAGATCAAGATAACACATCCCTAATTGCCAAACACCTGTTCTCTCTAGTCTTACACTGACGTGTGAAACTCCGACCTCCCGGCTCCACAATGTCTAGCGTCTACTCAATCTCTACAGTCTGGTCAGGAGATAACATTCTGACACTGGCGTGAGAATCCAACCTCACATCCCTAGTCTGAACCAGCGGGCTGTATTACGTAGTGTTAGGTAATTTTAAACAAAGCGCAGTGGCTTTGTCTGGGAGAAGGACTGGTAACATTTAAATCAATTTGGTTTAAAGTAATATTAGGGTAAAGGGCAGAGTAAATATAATCCTCTCTCTTTGGAACCAGAAGAACTTATTACAAGTACTAACTTCTGGAATCACTGAGATCGTTTCGTGACAGGCCCTCCGTTAAGTTGGTCGCAGCCACTAAGACCAATTTTACGATACTCAGTGATTCCCAAAAATGTTAGTACAACCTGTCATCTCCAGTATTGTTCCAGTATTCCTTGTGGAATCGTGATGTCCTGCATCGATGTACAGTCACCAGTTGTCCCTCATTCCAGGCTAAGTCCTTAGTCCTAGAATCATGTGGGTATTCCGAGCAGCCGCTCAGCAATATCCATTTATCTGGAGGTTTCTTCTCCCGCAGGATAAAAAATGATCTCCGCTTCAACAATGGGATTCCTCGACATCGTTGACTGACAATCCCTGTCCATTTCCTTACTTCGCCACGCCCTATTAGCATAGGGAGGGTCTGAAGTGCTCTCCGAAAAGGATGAGTTGTAGTCAGGTAGGATTCTCTTTTCCTACATCTACAGATCCTGAAAAAATCTGTCACTAATCTCCTCTCAAATTGAGGGATATAGTCACTCATCATGACAGCATGCCGTGAGTGCAACTGACCACTGCCGATTTCTTGAAGGAGTGTCCACTGGTTTCCTCCTCGGTGCATCCTTTCCCTTTTACAAATTGTCCGGGTGGAATTCTCTTTCATTAAGATCAGTCCAGAATCAGAGCACGAAATCAAGTCAGGGGGTACAGTCAAATCATTAGGAAACTCAGGGTTTCCTGCAGACAGTAAAGTGGCATTTCTTCGCAATGAAGTTTCCACTATCAGCTGAGATACCCCTGTCACTTCATTCGAAGCGAAGAGTAATACAAGACCAGAATGTTGGGGTTCCCTACTACTAATGGCTTGTTCCGCTTCAGGGTCCTTCATCAGAAGTATCCCTGTCGCCCCAGCTGTACAGGATAGAGACAATTTGTCTCCCTGCACACAAGAAGTACCTTCTTCTTCATCAATGGCAAACATTTCTGTCTGTCCAGTATCAGAGTGCACAGGACTTGCAGCAATGTCCTGTTTACTCACTGTCTCTAAGGTCGTCAAGAACTTAAGAGAACTATCCTCCTTATCTGTTATCTCCGCCCTGGTCTGGCTTTCACATACCAAGTCTAGTGGAGGCAAATAAGGGGATTTGTTGCGCCATAACAGTCAACTACTTTGGGCGAAAAGTCAGAACTAACTATTTCTATTTTGTATGCAATCGCATCAAGGGAAATAGGGGAAACAGGTTTAGTGTTATTCCCTACATTAGTCTGCTTTACTTCTTCTTCTTGTTTGGAAGGACCAAAGGGATTATGGGAGTTGGGTAAGTCTTTGCCCTCGTCCTCATTAATGGCTGGTGTGCCAGTCGAACCAGTATGTCGACGGTCAGAACAGTTATCACGCTTGTGATTACTGCGGGGTGTGCTCTCATATATCTCATCTGAGATAATGTGAGTAAGGGGTTCCAGCAATGTAGATCCGGTCCCTTTTGAAGATTTCTGTTTCTTACTCCATCTTTTCCTTTTAGGCTTAAGAATGGAAGTAAATGGGGCCAGCAATGTAGATCCGGTCATCCCTACAGAAAAGTTCTTCTTAATGTCAGCTCTGTCCCTATTAGGAATAAGAGGGGTGAGGCAAGGTCTTGGGTGGTCTATTACTTCATCCCTTGATGAAGTACCGTTTGGCAGAATAGTACACACCTCTCCATTGAGAGAGTGAGTCCCAGACCTTTCTACCAGAGTGTCAGTATGGGAGTTGTCAGTTCCCTCAACTACCCTAATAGTGTTCTCACCGTTCACTGTGTCTAACTGCAGTTCTCTATTCGTCTGCCTAAGTGGTTTATAGTTACGCAGCTTTTCTTGAAAACGCCTCGTTCTTTCAACAGCTGCCTCCTCTTCGAGTCGCAACTGTCTAGCATATTCTTCTTCTTCAAGTTGCCGCATTCTCTCTTCTTCTAGCCTCTCCGCTGCATGACGGGCAAGCATCGAGTCATATTCTTCTTTCTCCAACTTTCGCTTCTTCTCTGTAGCATTACGGGCACTCATGTAATCGAAAGTATCCATATGGCCTTTAACATATGATTCTAACTGCGCTCCCACTCTACCCTCTGCTATCCCGATCTTCCTTACATCTTTTAGGAACTCGGTGCGTAAGTCCATTCTATCTTATAGATCTATCTAAAGATAAATATAATACTACCCCGATTCCGGAATAAAAGAATATGTCAGAGCAAGGTAAACTGGTCACGAGAGTAGCCTATGACAGCCGCACAAAGATGTAAATGAATCAAAGTTGCCTACCAGACTGACAGCTTTCAGAATAGTATAGCAGCACAGAGGATACACCGGTAAATGATATGATGTGATTTTACATTCAGTCACTAAGCATAAGTATCAATGATATGATGTCAACATATAATGCTCTACAATCTATATCAAATGATGAAACATGCAAGCAAATATAATAATCATCAACATTAAAATTTACTAAATAAGCAATAATCAATGGTTATGAAGTGATCAATGATAAGACATGATACTATCCATTTATTGATTTTAGTAAAAAGTTATTTATTACTCTGTACTCTCTCCCCAAGTATAAATTACTAATTTGAATTTAGAATATACTGGCAGAAGAGTTAAAGTTAAATTTAATAAATTTACTTTCATTAGTCTAGGAGTAATTAGCCCAGTCCAAATCCCGGACGAGCTCCCAGTGTGACGTGACGCTGGGATTTAAATGTTTATGAGTTGTTGAGTAGGAATGTTCCTCTCAACACATTCCCTCCACCAGAGTAACGGAACTAAAGTCTGAGCTATGTTGCTCTCAGACAAAGTCCTGGATATCCAAGAAAACAGCCATATTGGCTCGTTAAGTACATTAACATTAGCTGAACTTGGCACCCACAAGAGAAGGCAAGGAATTTTAGATGTCTATCATACTTGATGAAGTATTAGACAGGGCAAGTGATTCCTCCGTCATCTACCTTCTCCCGGTGTTATTATAAATAATTAAAGAATTATTATATTATTCATTGAGCCCCCACCAAATGTAATTCTATCTATGTTTAGTTAAACAGGTAAGACTGAATACACTTGGAATTTAACAAACGATGTAGTATAAAACTTGACATACAGCTTTATTTTCTAACAATCAGTTAATTGACATACCCAGTTTGTTGTGTTTACACAAACAGTGACTAGCTAAAGTTATGATAGTAATGGGTTGTTTCAGCGCGAGAACAGCACCTGGGATTAGAGTGGTGTGATGAAGGTGATAAAGTATGAACAATTTATGAACATAACTCAAGTTTCATAGAACCTCTGACAGCCGTGAGCACTGTCAAGCTCTTCCTCCTCTTCCAGCTTCTTCCCTGCTTGTTTCTCCTTCTCGCCCCCGTTCCCACCTCGTTCTCCCCCTCGTTCTCCACCTCGTCCCCAGCTGGCCGAGTCTAACACAATGTAGGCTACTTCATGGACTGATCGTCACATGGGCGCTGTAATCATGGAAACAAAACACATACGTGTAGTATCTTGACTTACACTAAGAATACATGTATCAATTAATACAACATATAATAATAAGATATAGCCCATCATCCTCCTCCTCATATTCCACATCCTCTCCAGTCTAGTCTGAAGGTCTTTTGTCTTACATGGGCGTCACATATCCTGCCTTCCCTCAAATGCTATGTCATGATAGTTGACTTTCTAAGTCTGTTGTCCGTCTTCACTCAGACTTCGAGTTGGCTGACATAGATATTACATGACCACGTGGAGCAGGTTATGTGCTGAAAACTCAAACATTATATATGTGCACGCTGTCCTGAATATTATCTTTCAGTGACAGTAAATACTGTACACCCATCATTCTCCCCCTGGGGTTATAAATCCCCTGTTTAGGTGAACACATTAAGTGAGCACATGGTGGGCACACAAAACGTAGCAGCATCCCTGCACATATTTGGGCATCATTTCCCACAGTCCCAACTCATATTTTGGCTGATCGTGAAAACAATATAATTACATTTCATTATAGCAAATGTCATTGTTCACATCTTATTTTATACACATGAAAACATACAATGAAAAACATGTGACACAAACATACAGGAAATAGGAATAGTTTAGCAGTTCCTTAACTTGAGATACTGAATACTCACAGAACTATTTCAAGCAGAATGTGCAGACAAATTAGGAAAAGGTAGTATAGACTAAGCTTAACTCCCTAACCTAAGTATACAAGATTAAAATTAATATTTTCTCTTACCTGGGAACTTTCCATTAATCGCCAAAACAGAATGCGACCGTAAAATTTACCTTTTAGGTCGATCTGTGTTGTTTGCCGGCAGGCTGCGATTAATGACGGAAATTCCACAGGCTCGAAGTATAAGTATCAATCTATTGTCCAAATTAAACTCCTCCCTCTACTGGGTTCTGCCCAACCCTCAAGACGATGACTTAAGCCACGCCTCCGGAGTACCCAACAGATCACATTAGCTAACAAGTGGCCTGTCAGTCAATTCTGGACTGACATCCCTAGAGCAAACATTCTTAAGTGCCCCAATCTAGTTTACACCGAATCTAACTGGCCGGTGTGAAAGACGGTCAGTGAAGCCATTGTGTTTCCTACGTGACCAAGATCAAGATAACACATCCCTAATTGCCAAACACCTGTTCTCTCTAGTCTTACACTGACGTGTGAAACTCCGACCTCCCGGCTCCACAATGTCTAGCGTCTACTCAATCTCTACAGTCTGGTCAGGAGATAACATTCTGACACTGGCGTGAGAATCCAACCTCACATCCCTAGTCTGAACCAGCGGGCTGTATTACGTAGTGTTAGGTAATTTTAAACAAAGCGCAGTGGCTTTGTCTGGGAGAAGGACTGGTAACATTTAAATCAATTTGGTTTAAAGTAATATTAGGGTAAAGGGCAGAGTAAATATAATCCTCTCTCTTTGGAACCAGAAGAACTTATTACAAGTACTAACTTCTGGAATCACTGAGATCGTTTCGTGACACCCAGATGTGGCTAGTGTTTGTCCGGGTAGGCTCCAGTGTTGGAGAGGTTGTGTTCAGTCCCTGGTGTAGCTAGTGTTTGTCCGTAAAGGCTCCAGTGTTGGAGAGACTGTGTTCAGTCCCAGATGTGGCTAGTGTTTGTCCGGGTAGGCTCCAGTGTTGGAGAGGCTGTGTTCAGTCCCTGGTGTAGCTAGTGTTTGTCCGGGTAGGCTCCAGTGTTGGAGAGGCTGTGTTCAGTCCCTGGTGTAGCTAGTGTTTGTCCGGGTAGGCTCCAGTGTTGGAGAGGCTGTGTTCAGTCCCTGGTGTAGCTAGTGTTTGTCCGGGTAGGCTCCAGTGTTGGAGAGGCTGTGTTCAGTCCCTGGTGTAGCTAGTGTTTGTCCGGGTAGGCTCCAGTGTTGGAGAGGCTGTGTTCAGTCCCAGGTGTAGCTAGTGTTTGTCCGGGTAGGCTCCACTGATGAAGAGACTGTGTTCAGTCCCAGGTGTAGCTAGTGTTTGTCCGGGTAGGCTCCAGTGTTGGAGAGGCTGTGTTCAGTCCCAGGTGTAGCTAGTGTTTGTCCGGGTAGGCTCCAGTGTTGGAGAGGCTGTGTTCAGTCCCTGGTGTAGCTAGTGTTTGTCCGGGTAGGCTCCAGTGTTGGAGAGGCTGTGTTCAGTCCCTGGTGTAGCTAGTGTTTGTCCGTGAGGGCTCCAGTGTTGGAGAGGTTGTGTTCAGTCCCAGGTGTAGCTAGTGTTTGTCCGGGTAGGCTCCACTGATGAACAGACTGTGTTCAGTCCCAGGTGTAGCTAGTGTTTGTCCGGGTAGGCTCCAGTGTTGAAGAGGTTGTGTTCAGTCCCAGGTGTAGCTAGTGTTTGTCCGGGTAGGCTCCAGTGTTGGAGAGGCTGTGTTCAGTCCCAGGTGTGGCTAATGTTTGTCCGGGTAGGCTCCAGTGTTGGAGAGGCTGTGTTCAGTCCCTGGTGTAGCTAGTGTTTGTCCGGGTAGGCCTTAGTGTTGGAGAGGCTGTGTTCAGTCTCAGGTGTGGCTAATGTTTGTCCGGGTAGGCTCCACTGATGAAGAGACTGTGTTCAGTCCCAGGTGTAGCTAGTGTTTGTCCGTGAGGGCTCCAGTGTTGGGGAGGTTGTGTTCAGTCCCAGGTGTAGCTAGTGTTTGTCCGGGTAGGCCTTATTGTTGGAGAGGCTGTGTTCAGTCCCAGGTGTGGCTAATGTTTGTCCGGGTAGGCTCCAGTGTTGGAGAGGCTGTGTTCAGTCCCAGGTGTAGCTAGTGTTTGTCCGGGTAGGCCCCAGTGTTGGGGAGGTTGTGTTCAGTCCCAGGTGTAGCTAGTGTTTGTCCGGGTAGGCTCCACTGATGAAGAGACTGTGTTCAGTCCCAGGTGTAGCTAGTGTTTGTCCGGGTAGGCCTTAGTGTTGGAGAGGCTGTGTTCAGTCCCAGGTGTGGCTAATGTTTGTCCGGGTAGGCTCCAGTGTTGGAGAGGCTGTGTTCAGTCCCAGGTGTAGCTAGTGTTTGTCCGGGTAGGCTCCAGTGTTGGAGAGGTTGTGTTCAGTCCCAGGTGTGGCTAGTGTTTGTCCGGGTAGGCTCCAGTGTTGGAGAGGTTGTGTTCAGTCCCAGGTGTGGCTAGTGTTTGTCCGGGTAGGGTCCACTGGTGGAGAGACTGTGTTCAGTCCCAGGTGTAGCTAGTGTTTGTCCGGGTAGGCTCCAGTGTTGGAGAGGCTGTGTTCAGTCCCAGGTGTAGCTAGTGTTTGTCCGGGTAGGCTCCAGTGTTGGAGAGGTTGTGTTCAGTCCCAGGTGTGGCTAGTGTTTGTCCGGGTAGGCTCCAGTGTTGGAGAGGTTGTGTTCAGTCCCAGGTGTGGCTAGTGTTTGTCCGGGTAGGGTCCACTGGTGGAGAGACTGTGTTCAGTCCCAGGTGTAGCTAGTGTTTGTCCGGGTAGGCCTTAGTGTTGGAGAGGCTGTGTTCAGTCCCAGGTGTAGCTAGTGTTTGTCTGTAAGGGCTCGAGGGCTCTATTTTAGAGGGGCGGGGGGAGGAAATAGACCAACTCCCCGCCCCCAGAAGTAGAACTAGTAGGTAGGTAGGTATTTGCTGGAGAAACAAAATTGTCACGTTCCGCTAGCATTGCCGAAGGAAGAGCTGTAGGTTATAACTGTGACTATGTTATGTGCGCCACATAAAATAGCTTAGTATTGCATGCCACCAAAAGGCCTGACAATGACTCGTGGAGTGTTGATGCCATCAAATTAGAGAGATACAAATACTGTCTAGACAGACGACGAAGTCGTCTACCGGCAAGGTAATGGAGGACTGGCATGCCGATGAGAAGAACTGATTTCCAGTCCTTTCAGAAACTGACAATGTGGCTACTTTTGAAAGACGTTGCCTACTGATGAAGATAACTACGCGAATATTGATTCTGTACAAGACGAGACCCGGGTTTCTGTGGTATCTCCGGAACAATTACCCTGAGTACACAGGCGGTAACCACTCACCCTCCAGCCAAATATTGCCAATATTTGGGTCACTATGAAATGTGTGCCTGTTAGCGACACTAACCAACCTCCCCGGGCGCTGGTTCTCGCTGTTGGACTCGAGGTCGGAGTTAACGAGCAGAACGGGCACAGCGCGAGTACAGAGACAGTACTGGAGAGTGCATGGTCGTGTCAGAACGTGGTTCTGTTTTCGTGATACCAGTTCTTTGTTAGAGGGAGAGTAATGATTTTAACCTGAGTTCATGATTTTAATGGGAAATAACAATTTCAAAGGGAAATAATAATTTTAAAGGGACAGAATGATAGTATGAAGTCAATGGTTTTAGGGAAGACACAATAATCGTTAGCTGAAGCTCTAATTTTACTGCACATCGCAAATCCCTTCCACCCGCCGCCCCCCCCCCCCCCCACACACACACACACACGCATTCCTTATCTGCAGGTGCAAAATAAATCAAATATCCTTCATTGAAAGTTAGTCAAATTCATGTCAGTTCCAGCATAATCTTTTACTTTAGGACGAAGTATTTCACTTTTTGAAGCCCCAGCCTGGCTTTTACCAGGGGCCGCAATAAAGGCAGGCCATAAATATGGCCAATTGTCTGAACTCGGTTTCTGGGACCTCTCCACGGCGATCATCGTCCATATGGTGGCACTTTGTGTCATTGCGTGTTTATCGCTTGTGTGATGTCCTGGTGGGGTAGAAAGTCAGTCACCATAATCTTGAAGCTCATATACGCAAAATAAAAATGCAAGCAGTATTAATGATTTTGAGGGGAATTAATGATTTAAAAAGGGAAGTAATGTTTTTAAGGGGAAGTAATGGTTGTAAGTCTGCGTCTCTGGCTTGGGCGTTACGAACGCGCTTGGCAATGTTGGGGTGACAGATTCGATCGCATCTGTGGACGACTTGTCTTGCTTGGCTTTTACAGTAGTACCGGGAGCTGACCGTTGAAGAAGCAATAGCAAACGACTGAAATTAAAATTTGCCTAGGAAAACCACAACAGCCAACACATGCTGGGGTCGGTTCTGCAACGTCCTGTAAAGGATACGTAACAAAATATTTATGTTTTCAAGGGGAAAAAAATGATTTAAAGGATAAGTAATGCATGGTATTTGACTGTGCCCAACATCAGAAATTGTGGAGTATGATTGAGAAGTAAGAGGTTTCCAGCCCATTTGGTGCGTTTAAATTAACATTTATACAATGAACAATCAGCAGCCATCAGAGCAGCTGGTGAAACATCGGACTGGTTCGAGGTGCAAAAGGAAATGACGCAGCGGTACTTTCTCTAACAATACCTATTCAATATATTTGCAGAAAACATCATGTACAAAAAATTAAGTACCCTTTTCCACGCCTTCTGGCGTATAGGGTACATAGGGCTAGACCTATATTTTTATGAATCAATCGGCACAAAATGGGTGATGTAATCAATATCCCGGCGGCCGCCTTTACTTCCCGGGCTGCACTCAGTACCCACTCAAGGCTGGGTCAACCTGAGAGCCAGGGTCATTTTCGACAAAAGTCCGGCTCCGCCAGGAAGCAAACCCACGACCTTCCGATCAGCGGCGAGTGTCTAGCTGCTCCGCCACGATGACTTCCCAGAAAACATAATGAGAAATGTCAAAAATTAGCAGGCTTGAGAACTATGAGCAGCTCATATTTGGTGCCAACCCTACTTGTGATTTATGAACCGCTCATAATTAGTGCCAACCCTTTTCCTGGACTTCGCAATGCAGATGAACAGCATTAAAAGTCTATGGAAAACCACCAGCAAGGAAAATAACAATAATATTTTTGAGCATGCATTTCCCCTGTAGCAACAAACGTGGACTATCTCTCAGTCCTTCAGAAAGAAAATAGCGGCTTCTGAGCTAAAATGCTATAGAAACATTCTCAGAATACCTTGGACAAAGAAGGGAAGCAGTATTGACATTTTAAAAGATCTGAACATCAAGGAAGATTGGCCCATAAACAGCATCTTGTCTCGGAAGCTGAAATATTTCGGTCATAACAAGCGACATGGCAAATTGCAAAAACATAATAGCAGAAAGCATGGTACCAGGAAGGAGGGGCATGGGATGAGCAACATGAAGATGGACACATGATATATCGCACTCCTTGAGTATGAAAGTACACGAGGCGGGAGAGCTGGCGAGAGAACGAGTTTCTCTCAGGCAAAAAGGTGCTGAGAGCGACGATCTGCTAAGGACCTGCTACATGATGATGAATGCAAGGTCTGTTCAATAAAATGTAAAACTGTCACTTAATTTAATGAGGCGGTTGTTCTAGAACGATTCTGGTCGCCCCTGTGTAACCAATTTGAAACTCACAAAATCCTGGTCACTTGAGGGAAGGTCGGGCACAATACGCACAGACAATTCTTCGTCATCCTCTTCTTATGATGGTCCTCGTTACTGTCGTCATCATCTTGTTTCTGTGGGCATCCCATATCGTTCTTCTGTATGTTCGGCTCATATTACACAATTGTTTTCAATTATATTCTCCAGGCATTTGTAGTCTCCTATTAATGTTGGCGTGTTTGTATAAGACAACAAGGTTCATATTTCTGTTGCCATGTCTGCGTCATATAAGAAGGTTATAATTCTATTGCCATTTCTGCATCAGAAAAGAAGATTTATACTAATTTTTTTATTGCTTATCACAGAAGAGTGTTATGAATCGGCGGTTGATGGACTGTGGGCTCTGTATCATGCCAGCCACCTTTACTTTCCTGAACTTTTCCACTTGCCAAATGTAAAAGACTGAGTAGATATTGTGTGCCAAGCTCAAATTTAAAAACAGCCTTTCCTCAATGGAAGTGGGAACGCGCGTCCATCAAGCTGGCAAACAGGAGCTCTACCTACAGACACATCGAGTGATTAGCAGAGGACAGATAATTGCCAGACACCCCAACAAACACCTCGAGTGATTGGCAGAGGACAGACAATAGCCAGGAAACCTACAAACCCCTCGAGTGATTGGCAGAGGACAGATAATAGCCAGACAACCTAACAAACACCTCGAGTGATTGGCAGAGGACAGATAATAGCCAGCCAAATCTACGAACACCTTGAGTGATTGGCAGAGGACAGTTAATAGTCAGACAAACATACAAACACCCCGAGTGATTGGCAGAGGACAGATAATAGTAAGGCATACTTACAAATACCTCGAGTGATTGGCAGAGGACAGATAATTTCCAGACAGACCTACAGACACCTCGGGTGATTATCAGAAGGCAGACAATAGCCAGAAAGGCCTACAAACACCTCGACTGATTGGCAGAGGACAGATAATAGCCAGACAAACCTACAAACACCTCGAGTGTTCGGCAGAGGACAAATAATAGCCAGATAGACCTACAAACACCTCGAGGGATTGGCAGATGACAAATAATAGCCAGACAAACCTACAAACACGTCGAGTGATTGGTAGAGGACATCTAATAGCCAGGCAAACCTACAAACACCTCGAGTGATTCGCAGAGGACAGATAATAGCCAGACAAACCTACAAACACCTCGAGTGATTGGCAGAGGACAGATAATAGCCAGACAAACCTACAAACACCTTGAGTGATTGGCAGAGGACAGGCAATAGCCAGACAAACCTACAAACACCTCGAGCCAGCAACTGGAAAGAGTAAACCGGTCGCGGAGATGCAAGTAAGCGGCTGATCAACAATCAATCTCTAGGTCTCTGAATGCTGACGAAGCAGAAACAAAAAGACGTCCTTTTATAAACAAATATGAATTATAATTTTTAAAACAAAGTTCTTTACAATCAGATATGAATCAACAAAAGATATCCATTACAATAAAATATAAATTAACAAAAGTCTTGTCCGCACAATGAAATATGTATCAACAAAAGATACCCCAAACAATCACTGTGGCCAATTGCATATAGATGCAAGGGACACAACCCTAGATTTAGGACTGTCTTTGAGAAGGAAAGAGAGAGTTACACAAAAGACATGTTTGATTGATTAGTCATATAATTTGCATGCAGCTATCACACGCTGCCAGAGCTGCCAACATTACCAGAAAACCAGAGAATTCTCCCGCCCTATGTGCTTTCATAGCCAATGCATGTGCAGTGTCTTGTACCCACGTTCGCAGAGGTCTGTCACTGCCTCGTGCTCCTGGAAATTGTAGTCTCCGTCAGATTAAAACAATATCATAGCCGTCCCTTTAAGGATGCAATTTTTGTTATTTGAAGCCCTACCCTGGCTCTTGTCAGGGGCCGCAATATAGCCCGGCCATAAATATGGTCTAATAGCTTAACACAGTTTCTGGGACTTCTCCACAGATGATCCTCATCCGCAAGGTGGCACTTTGTGTCATCGGGTGTTTATCGCTTGTGTGATGTCCTGGTGGGTAGAAAGTGAGTCAGTCAGTCTCCATCAGCGGTCTCTCGAGGCCATCATGACTTTTAACGTGACTAAAATAAGTCAGCTTCCAGGACAGGATGCTGTTTATAAGCCAGTTCTCTCGAGGTCATCGTGACTTTAACATGACCAAAATACTGTAGCTGCCTGGACAGAATGCTGTTTAAAAGCCAGTTCTCGGTTTTCAGATCAGGTAGCATGTCCATGGATCTTCATTCAAGGTTTCTGTAGCATTTCAGGTTCAAAAAATTAGATTTTTCTTCTCAGTGATCAAGTAATACACCCAAGACTTACACCTATACGTTGCTAGTGGACAGATATATGGGCTCAACGTCTTGAATTTAACTCGCTTGCAGTTTGTGTGCCATGAGTTCTTTACGCTGTTTGGTCTTTGCATTGCTAAAGGGGTGCATTTTTTCTGACTTCTTCTCGCGATTGTTGTTCTAAATATTCCAAATTTGTGAGATTGTCGATCTCTTCAAGGTCGATTTTAATACGTGGCTGGCTTCCAATATGTATTGTGCATATTTGTGTGTGTTTTTGTTTCCCCTATTATAAAAAATATTTTTTTCTTTAATGTGCATTTTGACTGTCAGAATTAATTATATTAAGCCGTGTACACTGTTGGAAAGGAGAACTGTGTCACCTGCATACCTGAATTCTGGGATAGGTTAACCCCCAATTGTGAGTGAATCGAAGCTGTCATAAGCCTCATTACCAATCGTATTTCTCAGAATGTTTTTAGCTTTTGAGTCAAGAAGTAATGGAGAGAGAATGCAATCCTGTCCTTCTCCTCTCTGCACCTCAAACCAGACCGTTGTATCTCCAGCTACTCTGACTGCTGCTTGTTGTTCATGGTAAGGAGATTCTATTGGATGTTTTAAAAGTTTTTGGGATGTCATGCATCACAGTATATGCCCTATTTTTGGCGTTTAACGACACAGAGATACAAAATTCTCTGTCTTTTTTTTTTTAAATAAAATGGCACTTGTTATTTCTATAGTTCGTTTTTGGTTTTATACCAAGGCTAAAAGTGTGTGTGTGTGTGTGTGTGTGTGTGTTTGTGTGTGTGTGTGTGTTTGGTTTCATATGCTCAAGTCAGAACACCACGTGGGCTGCCTCCGTGAACACACATGTCAGTTGCAGGTCCCTTGAGGTTCACTATAGCTTGTTTTGTACACTTTGCTTATAAGGCCGAATAAATACTAATTCTTTGTGTCTTGATCTTATCAGAACACTGACTATTTGTATCCTGATCTTATCGGAACACTGGTTCTTTGTGTCTTGATCTCATCGGAATACTGACTCTTTGTATCCTGATCTTATCGGAATACTGGTTCTTTGTGTCTTGATCTCATCGGAATACTGACTCTTTGTATCCTGATCTTATCGGAATACTGGTTCTTTGTGTCTTGATCTCATCGGAATACTGACTCTTTGTATCCTGATCTTATCGGAATACTGGTTCTTTGTGTCTTGATCTCATCGGAATACTGACTCTTTGTATCCTGATCTTATCGGAATACTGGTTCTTTGTGTTTTTGGATATCAAAATTTCAGCAAAATTGCCTAGGAGGACTGGGTATGGAGAAATCTTTTTTTTTTCAATTTCTTTGAGATTTCGTCATTTATGTTATATATTAATATTTTGGTTGATTTTCATATCCGCTCGTAATTCAGACCTTCCGTCCATCTTTCCCTTCTCTCTTTCTTGCCAAAGCATCAACCCCCGCTCCCCTTTTTACATCCACGTAATAACTCAACCGTAGGTCCAGCCATCGGCCGAGAACCTTCTGGAACCAATGATTGGACACCCATCACATCCTGGACGACAGGGGTTCTCAACCTTCCTAATGCCACGACCTTTTAATACAGTTCCTCGTGTTGTGGCGACCTTTTAATACAGTTCCTCGTTTTGTGGCGACCCTTTAATACAGTTCCTCGTGTTGTGGCGACCCTTTAATACAGTTCCTCGTGTTGTGGCGACCCTTTAATACAGTTCCTCATGTTGTGGCGACCCTTTAATACAGTTCCTCATGTGGTGGCGACCCTTTAATACAGTTCCTCGTGTTGTGGCGACCCTTTAATACAGTTCCTCATGTTGTGGCGACCCTTTAATACAGTTCCTCATGTTGTGGCGACCCTTTCTTACAGTTCCTTGTGTTGTGGCGACCCTTTAATACAGTTCCTCATGTTGTGGCGACCCTTTAATACAGTTCCTCATGTTGTGGCGACCCTTTCTTACAGTTCCTCGTGTTGTGGCGAGCCTTTAATACAGTTCCGCATGTTGTGGCGACCCTTTAATACAGTTCCTCGTGTTGTGGCGACCCTTTAATACAGTTCCTCATCTTGTGGCGACCCTTTAATACAGTTCCTCATGTTGTGGCGAACCTTTGATACAGTTCCTCGTGTTGTAGCGACCCTTTAATACAGTTCCTCATGTTGTGGTGACCCTTTAATACAGTTTCTCATGTTGTGGCGACCCTTTAATACAGTTCCCCATGTTGTGGTGACCCTTTAATACAGTTCCTCGTGTTGTGGCGACCCTTTAATACAGTTCTTCATGATGTGGCGACCCTTTAATACAGTTCCTCGTGTTGTGGCGACCCTTTAATACAGTTCCTCATGTTGTGGCGACCCTTTAATACAGTTCCTCATGTTGTGGCGACCCTTTAATACAGTTCCTCATGTTGTGGCGACCCTTTAATACAGTTCCTCGTGTTGTGGCGACCCTTTAATACAGTTCCTCATGTTGTGGCGACCCTTTAATACAGTTCCTCAGGTTGTGGCGACCCTTTAATACAGTTCCTAATGTTGTGGCGACCCTTTAATACAGTTCCTCGTGTTGTGGCGACTCTTTAATACAGTTCCTCATGTTGTGGCGACCCTTTAATACAGTTCCTCGTGTTGTGGCGACCCTTTAATAAGTTCCTCGTGTTGTGGCGACCCTTTAATACAGTTCCCCATGTTGTGGTGACCCTTTAATACAGTTCCTCATGTTGTGGCGACCCTTTTATACAGTTCCTCATGTTGTGGCCACCCTTTAATACAGTTCCTCGTGTTGTGGCGACCTTTTAATACAGTTCCTCGTGTTGTGGCGACCCTTTAATACAGTTCCTCGTGTTGTGGCGACCCTTTAATACAGTTCCTCAGGTTGTGGCGACCCTTTAATACAGTTCCTCATGTTGTGGCGACCCTTTAAAACAGTTCCTCATGTTGTGGCGAACCTTTGATACAGTTCCTCGTGTTGTAGCGACCCTTTAATACAGTTCGTCATGTTGTGGGGACCCTTTAATACAGTTTCTCATGTTGTGGCGACCCTTTAATACAGTTCCCCATGTTGTGGTGACCCTTTAATACAGTTCCTCATGTTGTGGGGACCCTTTAATACAGTTTCTCATGTTGTGGCGACCCTTTAATACAGTTCCCCATGTTGTGGTGACCCTTTAATACAGTTCCTCGTGTTGTGGCGACCCTTTAATACAGTTCCTCGTGTTGTGGCGACCCTTTAATACAGTTCCTCGTGTTGTGGCGACCCTTTAATACAGTTCCTTGTGTTGTGGCGACCCTTTAATACAGTTCATCGTGTTGTGGCGACCCTTTAATACAGTTCCTCGTGTTGTGGCGACCCTTTAATACAGTTCATCGTGTTGTGGCGACCCTTTCATACAGTTCCTCGTGTTGTGCTGATCCCCAACCATAGTTATTTTCGTTGCTACTTCATAACTTCAATGAATATGTGTTTTGCGATGGTCTTTGGCCACCCCTGTTAAAGAGTCGTTCGAACCACACACAAAAAGGTCACGGCATATAGGTTGAGGACCGCTGTTCTAGGTATTGAACGATTAACCGCACTGGGTGTTTCTAGCCATTCAACAACCGCATCATAGACAAACACACCAACAGACAGACACACCAACAGACAGACACACCAACAGATAGACACACGAACAGACAGACACACCAACAGACAGAAACACCAACAGACAGACACACCAACAGACAGACACACCAACAGACAACAACACCAACGGACAGACATACCAACAGACAGACACACCAACAGACAGACACACCAACAGACAGACACACCAACAGACAGACACACCAACAGACAGACACACCAACAGACAGACACACCAACAAACAGACACACCAACAGACACCAACACCAACAGACAGACACACCAACAGACAGACACACCAACAGACAGACACACCAACAGACAGACACACCAACAGACAGATACACTAACAAACAGACACAATAACATACAGCAACAGACAGACACACCAACAGACAGACACCCTAACAGACAGACACACCAACAGACAGAAACACCAACAGACAGGCACACCAACAGACAACAACACTAACAGACAGACACACCAACAGACAGGCACACCAACAGACTGACACACCAACAGACAGACATACCAACAGATAGACAAACCAACAGACAGACACACCAACAGACAGAAACACCAACAGACAGCAACAGACAGACATACCAACAGGTAGACACACCAACAGACTGACACACCAACAGACTGACACACCAACAGACAGACACTCCAACAGACAGACACACCAACAGACAGACACACTAACAGACAGACACACCAACAGACAAACAGACAGTCAGACACACACACAAACTTACAGGCTGATAGATAAATAGACAAATAAACAGACATGAAGACATACAAGCGAACATATACAGACAGAAAACAGACTGACAGACAGATAGACAAACGAATAGACAGACAGACAGACATACAGGCAGACAGACAGACAGACATCAAAGGAATTAACACAACTCACCTGCTCCCATTGTTATATAATCCCAGTTTAACGGCCGCCTGGTGTCACCCTCGCCCTAGCCAGTAATCCAGGAAAACACTTGTCCTTTTGTCCATTTGTCCACTTGTCCATTTGTCCACTTGTCCATTTGTCCACTTGTCCATTTGTCCACTTGTCAACTTTCTAATGGCACAACACTTCAGGATATACCCTGACTATATCCCTGAATCCCTGACATACTG
>CAJHNH020005235.1:270000-477026 GCA_905116865.2 Candidula unifasciata
CCATTCTAAACGTAGAACGGAAATCGATGGTTTCTGTGGTCATTGTCAGGTCAGACATCTTTACTTCCTGAACAGGCCCTGATACACATTCCATCACCTTCTTTTTTTCCTCGTTTGTTTTCGAATAGGACAATGAAGGATATTATGTGTGATATCAACTAGCACAACAACACAGCATTCCGTCTGCAGTGATATCGGAACTTCGATTAACGAATCCATAACCTTTTAGCTAGGGACAGATTTTTGTTTTTGTTCTTTTTATAAGTATTTATATTGATTGAGATTTGACCCCATAGCCTTGCCGATACAGCAAGTGATGCTGCAACAGCACCACACCAGAGAAGACAAACAGTAAAGATATATCAGAGGACACTGAAGAAATGACTACTACCTCATAAGAGAATGGTTTGGCAATTCAACTTATTTACACACACACACACACACACACACACACACACACACACACACACACAAGTCCTTGGGTCGATGGGATTCGACTAGATAGCAATGTCTGGAAAAGTAATCACTATTGCCACATCACCACCCCAGACAAGACAAACAGTAAAAATGTCTCTGTTGACACCAAGGATATGATTGTACCAGCTCGTCTGGGAATGGCTTGGTCACTTAATAATTAGACGGGGAACTAACCGCCCAGACCAACACGTAAGAACATCCGTGCGGTGTCAGAGTTCAGCGGTAGAAAATTGAAAATGTGATCCAGCGTTAGAAAACATTTAGTGTCGGGTTTGCCCCCAATGTTTTCCCGGTAATGGCGAGTCGATGAACAAGAAGGGAGATCACTGGGCCACATTTATACAGCTCAGACAAGAGTTGTCTGTCTTATTGGAAAGTAAACAGACGGAGCCATGTTTGCTAAGTAGGTCCTGATCTGGCGGAAATGAAGTAACGACCGTACTTCCGCCATTGTTCTATTTGGTAACAGGGCCAGATCTTTTTCTTATAGACCAATCGGTACTCAGTGGATGATGCAATCAACATCACGCCGACCGCCTTTACTTCCTATGACAGTGCCTGGTTTCTTAGTTTAGGTTTGAGTCGAAATAGGAGCAGAGGTCAATGTGTTTTATTTTCCCCAAGTTAGCCAAGTATGGATTCGAACTCAAAACATTCAGGGTGGCAGAGAGTGACTCTTGAAACATTTCACACATTTTTCTTCTTCTTAGCGTTCACTTTGGCGAAATGTTCTGGTTGTTCATCCACTCCTGGGTTCTGACCTTGATCCACACTTTGTGTGCAGACCCAGTTTACAGATCTGGCTTTTTCGGTGTGCAGAGTATTCGATCGTGACCTATCAGGCAGACATACTCTTCGAAGAAAACACCCATACTTAGTCGCCTCCTATGACATGCTTGTGTATGGAGTGTGGGGAAAGGGGGTGGGGGGGGGAGTTGATCTTTTCTTTGTTCTCCTAAATGAAAATACGGAACACACATGTAGAATTTCTCACCGAATCTCTTGTATCTGGCATGTCTGGCCCAAACAATAGAGACTGCCTTATGCAGACACACTTCGGCAGCAGCAACTGAAGTTCTCACTCCTCTACCGACTTCTTCTTTACTTCCTCTTTCGCCGTTTCGGATATCAAAGAAGATTTCCGGTTCTGCTTTTTTGCATCTTTTTTGGCTGCCTCGAGAACAGACACATCGATGGATCAATTGGTTAGTACTTCCGGGCTGATACCTAAAGTTCTGCCATATCATCCTCAATCTTAAACTGGGTGGCGGACAAACAAATCTGAGATATGCCAGTGAACTTTACATGCACACACACACACACACACACACACACACACACACACGCGCGCATACATGTTATAATTAGGACACTCATCACAGCGACACCAGCCAGGTACAACCCTCAGTGCCTTGCGGGTATGGACGAGAAGATAGACATATGGTGCTGTTGTAGAGGTTCTCTGATGTTATTTATCATATTTGTTGTTGCGCTCACTCTCTACTGCCTGTCTGTGATTTATTATTTAAGACCAGGACTAGCCACACATACAGCACGAGAGGGCTATCTTCCTGGCCCTCATTGACACATACAGCACGAGAGGGCTATCTTCCCACCCTCATTGACACATACAGCACCAGAGGGCTATCTTCCCGGCCCTCATTGACACATACAGCACCAGAGGGCTATCTTCCCACCCCTCATTGACACATACACCACCAGAGGGCTATCTTCCCACCCTCATTGACACATACAGCACGAGAGGGCTATCTTCCCGGCCCTCATTGACACATACAGCACCAAAGGGCTGTCTTCCCGGCCCTCATTGACACATACAGCACGAGAGGGCTATCTTCCCACCCCTCACTGACACATACAGCACGAGAGGGCTATCTTCCCACCCCTCATTGACACATACAGCACGAGAGGGCTATCTTCCCGGCCCTCATTGACACATACAGCACGAGAGGGCTATCTTCCCACCCCTCATTGACACATACAGCACGAGAGGGCTGTCTTCACACCCTCATTGACACATACAGCACGAGAGGACTGTCTTCCCGGCCCTCATTGACACATACAGCACGAGAGGGCTGTCTTCACACCCTCATTGACACATACAGCACGAGAGGGCTATCTTCCCGGCCCTCACTGACACATACAGCACGAGAGGGCTATCTTCCCGGCCCTCATTGACACATACAGCACGAGAGGGCTATCTTCCCGGCCCTCATTGACACATACAGCACGAGAGGGCTGTCTTCACACCCCTCATTGACACATACAGCACGAGAGGGCTATCTTCCCGGCCCTCATTGACACATACAGCACGAGAGGGCTATCTTCCCGGCCCTCATTGACACATACAGCACCAGAGGGCTATCTTCCCGGCCCTCATTGACACATACAGCACGAGAGGGCTATCTTCCCACCCTCATTGACACATTCAGCACGAGAGGGCTGTCTTCCCGGCCCTCATTGACACATACAGCACGAGAGGGCTATCTTCCCGGCCCTCATTGACACATACAGCACGAGAGGGCTATCTTCCCGGCCCTCATTGACACATACAGCACGAGAGGGCTATCTTCCCACCCCTCATTGACACATACAGCACGAGAGGGCTATCTTCCCACCCCTCATTGACACATACAGCACGAGAGGGCTATCTTCCCGGCCCTCATTGACACATACAGCACGAGAGGGCTATCTTCCCACCCTCATTGACACATACAGCACGAGAGGGCTGTCTTCCCACCCCTCATTGACAAATACAGCACGAGAGGGCTATCTTCCCACCCTCATTGACACATACAGCACGAGAGGGCTATCTTCCCACCCTCATTGACAAATACAGCACCAGAGGGCTATCTTCCCGGCCCTCATTGACACATACAGCACCAGAGGGCTATCTTCCCGGCCCTCATTGACACATACAGCACGAGAGGGCTGTCTTCACACCCCTCATTGACACATACAGCACGAGAGGGCTGTCTTCACACCCCTCATTGACACATACAGCACGAGAGGGCTGTCTTATTTTCCCTCATTGACACATACAGCACGAGAGGGCTGTCTTATTTTCCCTCATTGACACATACAGCACCAGAGGGCTGTCTTATTTTCCCTCATTGACACATACAGCACGAGAGGGCTGTCTTATTTTCCCTCATTGACACATACTGCAACTTCTGAAGTCAATGAAGTCCTGAAGCATTATTTAGTGCAATGTTAGCTTTCACATTTTCCGCTGACGGCATCCACCCAAATGTCATCTCACATGGCCTTCAAATGTTAGATTATCGATTCCTTGTGCGAGTTCTCTCGCTTTGTCCTGGTTACGTCCCCTAATCCAGACAAATTCCGGACATTATGTGTGACAGACAAAAGCCATGAACGTGACAGTACAAAAATGTTTCATATCTATTTATGATTTATAAGTTAAGACTATCAGTGACATTGTCCACTGGGGAATTTGGAGATTGGATTAATATTTGAAGACAGGGGAATTCAGACACTTGAGTCAAAACGTTCCGAACTATTTAGTTTCACTCTAAAAAATACAAGCTTCAGTTTGATTTCAAATGTTTGGACTGACTTTTTACTGCTTAAGGACATCACACAAGCGATAAACACCCGATGACACAAAGTGCCACCATGCGGATGAGGATCGACGTAGAGAGGTCCCAGGAACCGCGTTCAGACATTTGGCCATATTTATAGCCTGCCTATATTGCGGCTCCCGGCAAAAGCCAGGGTGGAGCTTCAATTAAAAAATTTCATCCTGAAAAGGATGATAGAGAATTGTTATATCCAGTTTCGTCCTTTTTAGGACGACATTTTTTTTATTATTTGAAGCCCCACCCTGGCTTTTGCCAGGGGCGCAATATAGCCTGGCCATAAATATGGCCTAAAGGCTGAACGCGGTTCCTCATCCACATGGTGGCACTTTGAGTCATCGGGTGTTTATCGCTTGTGTGATGTCCTGGTGGGGTAGAAAGTCAGTCAGTGAATCAAATGGTTGGGCAAAGAAAAAAATATTGCAATGCGGATATGTCACAGAATCGTATGAGGCACGCTTTCAACACCATTCATTGGTGCGTTTTGCTACAAGATAAAACTATTTCATAATTTGAAAATATCTGATTCGATTCCAGTTGCAGGTATTTCGGTAGCAAAGCTTTATTTTGACAATATTATAGAATGAAAACCGCTTAGAGAGCAGTGGCAAACTACTGAATGTAGAAATGCCTCGTAATATCACAAACTGGGACTGTAACAAGGGCAGTAGCATGGCTTGGTACTCAAGAGATCACACACGCGTGCATACTTAGTGACTCGAAAAATATGCATTAAAAAATCCCAGCTGGTTTCATTACATAAGAATGGATTGCGACATTTAGCACTTGGCGAATAGCTACTTCAACCTGCATTTGTGTGCCAGGCATGTGGGTGTTCAAGGCAACGAGCATGCAGATTATCTTGCAGACACTGCGGTTGCTAAGTCTGGCCCAGTACTCTCATGTTAGGTGGACCTTGAGATGAAGCAAACCCAAGACTGTTACAGCTGAGGTTGGTAGGACAGGAAGATTGGTGGATCTCAGGATTGGCTCAGCTTGTGTAGTGTGGACCTGGAGATGGGTGGATCCAAGGATTGGGGGAGCTTGTGTAGTGTGGACCTGGAGATGGGTGGATCCAAGGATTGGGGGAGCTTGTGTAGTGTGGACCTGGAGATGGGTGGATCCAAGGATTGGGGGAGCTTGTGTAGTGTGGACCTGGAGATGGGTGGATCCCAGGATTGAGGGAGCTTGTGTGAAGTGGACCTAGAGATGGGTGGATCCAAGGATTGAAGGAGCTTGTGTAGTGTGGACCTGGAGATGGGTGGATCCCAGAATGGAGGGAGCTTATGTGAAGTGGACCTGGAGATAGGTGGATCCCAGCATTTGTTGAGCTTTTGTTGAATAGTGTGGAGTACATGAACTGTGTGGAGTACATGAACTGTTGAGCACTAAGGTGGTGATGGAGCAGAATGGATGACAGTGTGAGACCTAGGACAGGTGCAAATCGCACAACGTGATGATGGTGGTTTTATATCTGACAGCCTCGCGTGTTTTCAGCTAGCCTACATTTCTGTCTACCATCCTGGTATATTTGTTATCGATTGTGTCGCCAGACCCACACAGACAGATACAGACCTACATGAACCCACACAAACCCACACAGACCCACACATGCCCATACGTACCCACACAGACCCACACCTGCCCATACGGACCAACACAGACCCACACAGGTCCAGACAGGCCAACACAGACCCTCACACAGTCCCACACCGACCACACAGGAAAACACAGATCCAACATCTTAGAAAGCTGAAGCCCAACAAACATTACAGAGGCTGCTTTTCCCTTCTCTGCGTCTCCCCTTTCGTATCTTTATCCACAGAGAGTTTATTTATCTTAGGAGAGAGTGTATTTACCTTAGGGAGAGTTTATTTATCTTGGGAGAGAGTTTATTTATCTTGCGAGGTTTCTCCAAAGTCAATTTTCTGGTTGGAAAATGCCAGCATGAAGCAATCGAGAATTCAGTTTCATCCTGAATTAAAAGTACAAAGCAATGCGCAATAACACATTCAAGTGCTGCTATCGATTACACCAGCTAACAGCCAAAATATACCAGAAATGAAAGTTGCTGATCTTAACTAATTTTGATGTGCTGAAAACGAAAATTACATTAACAAATGTTGATTGACTCTGGTTTTTAATATGTACACTTTTATTAGTACCAATATATATATATATATATATATATATATATATATATATATATATATATATATATATATATATATATATATATATATATATATATATATATATATTAGGGCTGTACCGAATATTAGCTTCGTATTCGCTTCGGGGCCGAATAGTAGACCTAATAACTATTCGGTATTCGGCCGAATATTTGCGGTCGGGCCAAATATGAATAGTGGTTACATTACACCCGTTTCGCAAGCATTTATATTTAAAGGCAATGCGTTATGTTTTGTTGTTGCTTGTGAGTGTGTGTGTATGTATGTGTGTGAGTGTGTGTGTATGTGTGCGTGTGTTTGTGTGAGAGAGAGAGAGAGAGAGAGAGAGAGAGAGAGAGAGAGAGAGAGAGAGAGAGAGAGATCATGCATTTTTCGTTCTTTCAGGGTGTCTTCACCCAAATCAGATTTGAAGATATTGCTAACGAGAATATGGAGGTGCGTTTAAACACTGCCTTCTCTAATTTAAATTACATCGAACGAACGGCCGAGCGAACGAAGATTTTGTCTTGCCAGTTAGTGCCAATTATTCAAGTACACTATTTTAAAACTGTTTTCGTCAAGTATACTATTCAAAACAATCTTGCGATGAACTGCAATCAAGTCTGGCAATGTTTAGGATTTTGTTAATACAAAACAAACTATGCCTTATTGAACTGTTATAAAATATTAGAATTTGAGGATTCATTCTCTATGAAACAAACCACCCGATCATTAATTGTTACAAAACGTTGCAATTTTCCAGATTTATTCTATACGAAACAAACCTTCCTATCTGAGCAGCTATAAATAAACACATCGTACATGACTCATCTTTTACCAGATCAATCAATAAAGATTTTTTGGGTAGACACGTGTGCACGTTTCCTGTTCAAGCTCTATCGTGCAAATCAATATACATATAAATACACACAGGGTCTTGTCCCAGGAGAACTTGTCATAGACAATATTGTCCTATGTCATCTTGCTCCAGGCAATCTTTTCCATGTCATCTTGTTCCAGGCAGTCTTTTCCCATGTCATCTTTCACCATACATTCTTGTCCCATTCAAACTTGTCCCATGCACGTTAGCCCCACGCAATCTATTCCCCTCAGAATTTGTTCTATGCCATTTACCCCCAAACAGCCATGTCTCAGGCAATCTTGTTACATGTAATCTTGTCCAAGGCAATCGAGTCCCAAGCAATCTTGCCCCATGTAATTGTGTCCTATGTTATCTTGTTCCATGTAATCTTGTCTCAGGCAATCTTGTTACATGTAATCTTGTCCCAGGCAATTGCATCCCAGGTAATCTTGCCCCATGTAATTTTGTCATATGTTATCTTGTTCCATGTAATCTTGTCTCAGGCAATCTTGATACATGTAATCTTGTCCCAACAATCGCGTCCCAGGCAATCTTGCCCCATGTAATTTTGTCCTATGTTATCTTGTTCCATGTAATCTTGTCTCAGGCAATCTTGTTACATGTATTCTTGTCCCAGGCAATCGCGTCCCAGGTAATCTTGCCCCATGTAATTTTGTCCTATGTTATCTTGTTTCATGTAATCTTGTCTCAGTCAATCTTGTTTCATATAATCTTGTCTCAGGCAATTGCGTCCCAGGCAATCTTGAGCCATGTAATTTTGTCCTATGTTATCTTGTTCCATGTAATCTTGTCCCAGGCAATCTTGTTACATGTATTCTTGTCCCAGGCTATCTTGTCCCAGGCAATCTTGTCCCATGTAATCTTGTCCCAGGCAATATTGCTCCAGGTAATCTTACCCCATGTAATCTTGTCCCAGGCAATCTTGCCCCATGTAATCTTATCCCAGGCAATCTTGTCCCAGGCAATCTTGTCCCAGGCAATCTTGCCCCATGCAATTTTGTCCTATGTTATCTTGTTCCATGTAATCTTGTCTCATGCAATCTTGATACATGTAATCTTGTCCCAACAATCGCATCCCGGGCAATCTTGCCCCAAGTAATTTTGTCCTATGTTATCTTGTTCCACGTAATCTTGTCTCAGGCAATCTTGTTACATGTAATCTTGTCCCAGGCAATCGCGTCCCAGGTAATCTTGCCCCATGTAATTTTGTCCTATGTTATCTTGTTCCATGTAATCTTGTCTCAGGCAATCTAGTTTCATGTAATCTCGTCCCAGGTAATTGCGTCCCAGGCAATCTTGAGCCATGTAATTTTGTCCTATGTTATCTTGTTCCATGTAATCTTGCCTCAGGCAATCTTGTTACGTGTAATCTTGTCCCAGGCAATCGCGTCCCAGGCATTCTTGCCCATGTAATTTTGTCCCGTGTTATCTTGTTCCATGTAATCTTGTCCCAGGCAATCTTGTTACATGTATTCTTGTCCCAGGCTATCTTGTCCCAGGCAATCTTGTCCCATGTAATCTTGTCCCAGGCAATCTTGTTCCAGGTAATCTTACCCCATGTAATCTTGTCCCAGGCAATCTTGCCCCATGTAATCTTATCCCAGGCAATCTTGTCCCATGTAATCTTGTCCCAGGCAATTTTGTCCTAGACAATCTTGTCCCATGTAATCTAGTCCCAGGCAATCTTGCCCCATGTAATCTTATCCCAAGCAATCTTGTCCCATGCAATCGTTTCCCATGTAATCTTATCCCAGGCAATCTTATTACATGTAATCTTGTCCCAGGTAATCCGGCCCCATGAAATCCTGTGACAGTAATCTTATTACATGTAATCTTGTCCCGGGTAATAAGGGCCCCATGTTATCCTGTCACAGGTAATTTTGTTACTTGTAATCTTGTTCGAGGTAATCCTGCTCCATGTATCTTGTCCCAAGTATTCCTGCCCCATGTAATCTTATCCCAAGTATTCCTGCCCCATGTAATCTTGTCCCAAGTATTCCTCTCCCATGTAATCTTGTCTCATTTAATCTTGTCCCAAATAATCCTGTCCCACGTAATCTTGTCCCAGGCAACCTTGTCCTATACAATCTTGTCCTGTAATCCTGCCTACTATAATCTTGTCCCAAGTAATCCTGCCTCGTGTAATCTTGTCCCAAGTAATACTGCCTCATGTAATCTTGTCCGAAGTAATTCTGCCCCATGCAATCTTGTCCCAAGTAATCATGCCCTATGTAATCATGTCCCAAGTAATCATGCCCCATGTAATCATGTCCCAAGTAATCGTACCCCATTTAATCTTGTCCCAAGTAATACTGCCTCGGGTAATCTTGTCCCGTCTTATATTTTCCTGTCTGACGTACTGTGCTAGTCTTATATTTATAAAAAAAAACTAACTAGCACACGAATGGTGCTGTGGCCAGCACCACGCCGGACGCTTCTATTTCCCCCAACATTTCCTCGAGCCTGTTTTAGCCTGGGTCAATCTGGTGATCTCCAATAATTGTCTACATCCCTAGCTTGGTTGAGAATTCTACATCAAGACCAGCGTGCCGGCAGAGAAGTCACAGCGCCACGGGCCCACGATAGGTTGTTTGCTCATAGTTAGACCAGTGTTGTACTAGACACTACACATGTATGCTTAGAGTTAGACCAGTGTTGTACGAGACACTACACTTGTATGCCTAGAGTTAGACCAGTGTTGTACGAGACACTAGAGTTGTATGCTTAGAGTTAGACCAGTGTTGTACGAGACACTAGAGTTGTATGCCTAGAGTTAGTCCAGTGTTGTACGAGACACTAGAGTTGTATGCCTAGAGTTAGACCAGTGTTGTACGAGACACTAGAGTTGTATGCCTAGAGTCAGTCCAGTGTTGTACGAGACACTAGAGTTGTATGCCAAGAGTTAGTCCAGTGTTGTACGAGACACTAGAGTTGTATGTCTAGAGTTAGTCCAGTGTTGTACGAGACACTAGAGTTGTATGCCTAGAGTTAGACCAGTGTTGTACGAGACACTAGAGTTGTATGCCTAGAGTTAGTCAGTGTTGTACGAGACACTACACTTGTATGCTTAGAGTTAGACCAGTGTTGTACGAGACACTACACTTGTATGCTTAGAGTCAGACCAGTGTTGTACGAGACACTACACTTGTATGCTTAGAGTTAGACCAGTGTTGTACGAGACACTACACTTGTATGCTTAGAGTCAGACCAGTGTTGTACGAGACACTACACTTGTATGCTTAGAGTCAGACCAGTGTTGTACGAGACACTACACTTGTATGCTTAGAGTTAGACCAGTGTTGTACGAGACACTAGAGTTGTATGCTTAGAGTTAGAACAGTGTTGTACGAGACACTACACTTGTATGCTTAGAGTTAGACCAGTGTTGTATGAGACACTACACTTGTATGCTTAGAGTCAGACCAGTGTTGTATGAGACACTACACTTGTATGCTTAGAGTTAGACCAGTGTTGTACGAGACACTAGAGTTGTATGCTTAGAGTTAGTCCAGTGTTGTATGAGACACTACACTTGTATGCTTAGAGTCAGACCAGTGTTGTACGAGACAGTAGAGTTGTATGCTTAGAGTTAGACCAGTGTTGTATGAGACACTACACTTGTATGCTTAGAGTCAGACCAGTGTTGTACGAGACACTACACTTGTATGCTTAGAGTTAGACCAGTGTTGTACGAGACACTACACATGTATGCTTAGAGTTAGTCCAGTGTTGTACGAGACACTAGAGTTGTATGCTTAGAGTTAGACCAGTGTTGGACGAGACACTAGTGTTGTATGCTTAGAGACAGACCAGTGTTGTACGAGACACTAGAGTTGTATGCTTAGAGACAGACCAGTGTTGTACGAGACACTAGAGTTGTATGCTTAGAGACAGACCAGTCTTGTACGAGACACTATACTTGTATGCTTAGAGTTAGACCAGTGTTGTACGAGACACTAGAGTTGTATGCTTAGAGTTAGACCAGTGTTGTACGAGACACTAGAGTTGTATGCCTAGAGTCAGACCAGTGTTGTACGAGACACTAGAGTTGTATGCCTATAGTTAGTCCAGTGTTGTACGAGACACTAGAGTTTTATGCCTAGAGTTAGTCCAGTGTTGTACGAGACACTACACTTGTATGCTTAGAGTTAGACCAGTGTTGTACGAGACACTACACTTGTATGCCTAGAGTTAGACCAGTGTTGTACGAGACATTACACTTGTATGCTTAGAGTTAGACCAGTGTTGTACGAGACACTACACTTGTATGCTTAGAGTTAGACCAGTGTTGTACGAGACACTAGAGTTGTATGCCTAGAGTCAGACCAGTGTTGTACGAGACACTAGAGTTGTATGCCTAGAGTTAGTCCAGTGTTGTACGAGACACTAGAGTTTTATGCCTATAGTTAGTCCAGTGTTGTACGAGACACTACACTTGTATGCTTAGAGTTAGACCAGTGTTGGACGAGACACTACACTTGTATGCCTAGCGTTAGTCCAGTGTTGTACGAGACACTACACTTGTATGCCTAGAGTTAGTCCAGTGTTGTACGAGACACTACACTTGTATGCTTAGAGTTAGACCAGTGTTGTACGAGACACTACACTTGTATGCTTAGAGTTAGACCAGTGTTGTACGAGACACTACACTTGTATGCCTAGAGTTAGTTCAGTGTTGTACGAGACACTACACTTGTATGCTTAGAGTTAGACCAGTGTTGGTCGGGGTACTAGAGAGGCGTGCTCCAGTTAACTAGGTCAGTCCCAGATAGTTTTTATTTTAACTCCTTCGCTCTGAAGCAGTCGTTACTTAAAACTAACGACAGTTACCTTCTCACAATATGCAATATTAACCACGTTAGACTTTAAGACTTACAAAAAAGCTTAGAAAAGAAGTCGGTAATATTATACGTGAACAAAGAACAAAGAGTTTTGACGAGCATGTAGCATTACCAGTTATCTATAAACGCGTGGCGAGTAGTTGGTATTGAATCACCACTGGTCGGAACTCGATGTTTTAGCGACATAGGAAAAGTAAAAGAAGAACACTGGCTTGATCTGCGATTTGTGTATGATAAATAACAGTCTACGCTTATGCCACGGCACACAGAGGATGATGTTGACTGAGACCTGGAGCGTTAAGCTAAGTGTTAAATTAAAGCTAGTCTGGACACCAATAAAGAATGCGCCTTGAGCTGTAGTTAATCCCTGGGTCTCACACGGAGAGGGTTCGACGAAGCAGGAGTTAATCCCTGGGTCTCACACGGAGAGGGTTCGATGAAGCAGGAGTTAATCCCTGGGTCTCACACGGAGAGATTTCGATGCTCGTGAAGTCGTTGTCTGTTGGCGGTCTAATAAAGTCACCAGTGGCTTGCCTCCTAAGGGACGCTCCGTCCAGGAAATGCTGGTACCTATTTCAGAAACCAAATTTGCGAGGGGATTTTCAGCACTGTCATCAATGTCTGCTGACTATTGGGGAGGCCAACGTTTCCCCACAGTTGATATCCCCAACAAGATGTATCCATATTTCAGCGAACACGTTGATATCCCCAACAAGATGTATCCATATTTCAGCGAACACGTTGATAAAATATTGCCAAACATCTCCTGTCTCTGTCTTAAATGTCTGTCCTGTCCGAATGTGTTCCTTATTTACAAGTTAAGTGATTGTGCGGACCAAACCATTTTCTGCAGTGTAAGGACTTTGAAGATTCTTCTACAACTGAAAATCGCCACAGGCAGGCCGTAAATGGCTGGTGATCTGGTAAAACTGAGGAATGTGTACATGTCGTTCTGATATGAGAGACGTCGACGGTCAAAACAGATTGTTTGGTCATCCTTAAACCAGTAAATGGGGACAGTGGAATTTGATAGCTGAACAGGATCACACTTTCTTGTAACAAAATAATTACGGCTAGAAAGCTGTCGTCAGCATGAAATAAGAAAACGAAAACAGTGGTTCAATCAATTCTCATCGCACCCAGAGGCACATTAGGCAGAGACAAACTGTCGCCATCCTTTCTATCTCTACTTTTTTCCTTCGTTTGCATAAATATGTACAGGAACATAAACAGGAATACACGTGTATATACTCAAACACATATGCAGTAGAAATGTATGTGGGTGTGTGTGGGTGTGTATGCGTGTGAAGAACCGTACTGATGCATTATCCAACATGTGCAGCTGCACAGTGCCGAACAATGTTTGGGGTAGTAAACTTTTGAGGGCAAAATAATATAACAAGCTGTAATAGAATGTTTATATCTGTGTTGGTTGTATCATTATGAAACCCCCGCATCATTGTTCTGGCGTTAAAACTGTATGGCAATATTGATGCTGAAGATTACTCCTGGGAAAAAAAGGCGGCCGGCGTGACGGTAAACCACATCCCCCGCGAGTACCATTTAATCTATAAAATACAGGTGTAGTCATATATGCCTAACATGCCTAAAGGCAGGACCAAGGGTCCTTTACTTTACCTTTACATCCTAGCTTCACTTTAAAAAAACAACCTTATAACCCCTTCGTGGTGGATCCATCCCACGTGACCCACCTGGCTGGCAAAAACGGAGAATTTCCTAGAGCACTATATTGGACACGGGGCTAATTTGTCCGAGAGCTGTTGTCAGCTACATAAAAACCAGACAACAAGAAACCCGGAGAAAACCCACGGAACAATGTGATAGCCAGGTCGCTAAATGGGGCCGCTCGCATTACTGATATTAACATGGATGCTACAGCCGTTACCTGGCAACGGGGTTTCTATCTGTTGCTAGATAAAGTGGCAGCCATGTCTACTAATGATGGATTTCAGCTCACCGCAATACGATCTGTGGCTGCTCAATCATGATTGTTGTTATAAATGTGCTGCTTTCAGTTATACATCTGCCCACGTTTTTGTTATTGTTATTGTGTCTTTGACTCACATATTGTCATCATCGTGTAGGTACCGGGGTTCATTAGCGGTGGCGTGTGGGGGGAGGGGAGGAGAGACCCACTACCCTTTAACAAGCATGTCGTAAAGTCGACTAATCAGTGGTGTTGCTATCGAAGCCGGACTGCATTTGCCTGAGAGGCAAGCAACCAGCAGTGTCTATACAAATAAGCCAGATCCGTAAAACGGATGTACACACAAAGCCTGAAGTTCTGAAAAGAGTCTAGAAGTAGACCCACAACTAAAACTTGCCACCAGAGTTTACAGCCTGTGAACGCGGAGAAGAATAAGGAGAGGAAGAAGGAAGAGGAGGAGAAGGGGAAGAAGAAAGATGTCAAGAGCGTTAAGCACGTGACCTAACGGTTCAGACGAACGCGGTGGTGTCATAATGACAGTTTAAATATAGCCGCCTCACTTTTGACATGCACCAAAGAGGAACAGTGTTCTTTGTCTTCTACTGCTGCATGTATCCGAAGACGTAACGGCGGTGTGTCAGTTTACAACATGGCTGCGATATTTGCACCTTTCGGACCATACACCGACTTGTGCAGGCATTTGTTGTCGACGCTATCTTGCCTGGGTAATGATTCTTAACAGTAACAAACCATAACATGCTCACACATAAAATACATGACCACAAATAGTACTTACTCATACATGAACACACACAGTCTACCAACATAAAACTGACATCACCAGCCGCGAAAGGTTGAAGCACATGTCGATGATGGGCAGCAATGCATGTACCCCTGGTGAAGTGAAAATTACATAACTCACAACTCACTCCTAAATATCAGCGCAACTTCTCCTATCTGAATTTGGCCTACGGCAAACACCAACAACTTCTCGGTATCTGAACTAGGCATACGACAAATAGCAGCACACGTTTTCGTTATTCAAAAAGTACCTTAGATAAAAACCAGCAGACCTTAATCAAACCGTAATCACGCCTCCAATATTAACACCACTACAAACAGTACTCATCTGAAATATGAACACGTCTTTCCTCTCCCGTGGCTAACTGGTCGAGTAACAACATTTAGGTGTGCGGTATGGGAACGACAAAGACGGCGGAGAGAAGTAGGGGCAGAAAGGATACAATCGATAAGCATTAAGAAAGACCCCAGGCGCCGTAACCAAAATGATTTTGCGCACGAAGCACCGATTGTCGGCCTTTCTTCATCAGTGTTGCCCTTTTTGTGTGTTCGGTAATGGCGATAATGAAATAACAGAGTAACAGCTCTTGTGTGTGGTAATGTGTGAATGTGAGGGTGTGTAGTATACAGGAATGTGAGGGTGTGTAGTAATACAGGAATGTGAAGATGTGTAGTAATACAGGAATGTGAAGATGTGTAGTAATACAGGAATGTGAAGATGTGTAGTAAGACAGGAATGTGAAGATGTGTAGTAATACAGGAATGTGAAAGTGTGTAGTAATACAGGAAAGTGAAGATGTGTAGTAAGACAGGAATGTGAAGATATGTAGTAATACAGAAATATGAAGATGTGTAGTAATACAGGAATGTGAAGATGTGTAGTATTATATATATATATATAATATTATATGTGTATGTGTGTGTCTGTATGTGTTGATAAGATTTATAATTACAAAAAGAAAAAGTGAAGACAGTGATATGAATATACAGTACGTCTGGGGTTCTAGAGGTCAGCTGTGGTCAATGGTGGTCAGTGGTGGGGGGTTAAAGTATGTGATGTTAGACGTGTATATAGAAAGAGAGAGAGAGACAGACAGACATCCAGCCAGACAGACATCCAGCCAGACAGACAGACAGACAGACAGACAGACAGACAGACAGACAGACAGACAGACAGACAGACAGACAGACAGACAGACAGACAGACATCCAGCCAGCCAGACAGACAGCCAGCCAGACAGACAGACAGACAGACAGAGACAACAATCAGGATTGTAGTGTACCTGCCTCGCAAGGCAATTATGTGATTTTCACAAGGCAGTGACCAGTTTCCAACCATGGATCCGACATGTTTGTCTCACAACTACAGAGTAAGTTACCTTGCTGCCACGTGTTGTTTTAATGACAAATACGGTACATGAAGGTCTACAACAACAGTGGCTAGAGCTGTTGTCTACCCACCCAAGGGGCTCAGATACACACTGAGAATGATAATCATCATTTTAAAGAACTTTTGCCGTTAAACAGCGTTGGGAGGAATAATTTGTGATCCAGCACACGCTGGCTGCCACTGGCAATTGTTAAGCCGTGAATGTTGTCTTTGATATTGTCGATCCATGTTTCGCGGTCGTCCTCTGGCTCTTGTAGCTGATCTTCTGAAATGTAGATGTAGGCTGGTTTTACTTCTTGCTATCAGGCGTCCGTGGCCAACTGATCAAGCTGTTTGCCTTGCGCTCTGGAGGTCCTCGGTTCGTATGACTGACACGCCGTTCAGTTCGCGAATAAAGATATAATTATGATCCCGGGGATCATCGCCTAAGCTATGGAGTTCGTTCTTTTGTCAACGATCTCGGCAGGCAGCTAGCTGTTCTGTGGACAGAGACAAATAAAATGGGCTGACACCTACTGAAATGAGATCCATCCTCCCGACTTTGTTGTAGACCAGTGGCTCCCAAACTTTTAAATGTGGTGACCCTGTAATACAGTTCCTCATGTTGTGGCCCCACCCCTCTTTCCTCAACTACACAATTATTTCCGCTGCTACTTCAGAATTTCCAAGATATTGTGTTTGGCGATGATCTTTGTCGATCCCTGTCAAAGGGTCGTTCCACCAACAGCAACAAAAAAGGATCGCGACACGCAGGTTTAGAACCGCTGTTTTAGGCTGATTTGCACACAACGATTTATGTGATCAACAACACGTCGGCCGCTTTTACCTCTTGGAACATTTCTTGGTATTCAGTCAGATAGGCAGGCTGACTGGTTCTGCACTATTCGGTGTTAAATTGATAAACAATCAGATAGATATTGTCAGGGTTCTTTGGCAGCGAGTGAACAGTGCAGAAGCTTAATCAGATCATCCCGGTCTGAAGAGAATGGTACAACGGGAAGTGACCTGGGGATTAGGCCGAAACGTCACACTCACAGAAAAGACGGACATACGATCAGACTGCAACTGGGCCTATCGGAGTTGAAACTTATCTGGCTGCTGAAGATGGGGACGGTACGTTTATGGCAATGTCTCAACTGCTGTGATGTCACATGGTAAAACTCAACTCAGTAGATTCAACCTACTCATTTTCGGTGGAATCTACCTCCAATCCAAGGTCAGCTTCTGCAATCTGCATTGTTGAGGACTGGAACCTACGACCTTTACACAGCTATGTGAAGGCTCTAGTCTCTGCACTAACCCGACTCCTAATCTAATTCTGTGAACCTACGACTTCCAATGTGACACTGACCACATGACACATAGGGCGAGGGCTAGTCCATACAAACAGGCGTCCGGCACCAAGTCTTGGACAGCTAAATGTGTGGAAACGAGTCCCTAATAATTCATACGCCGGCAGCAAGTCTGTCTCGGGACTTTGTTCTCTCCTGTCTGTCATTACTGGACAGTCCGGGAGAAATCAGCGAGGAAGGACACTGAGATATTTATCAAATGTCTGCCCGGTTTAGGCCAGACATCGTCTCTCTGTATTTTAAACGTTCATTGGCTATAATGGCTTCTGTGGCTTAGGTGTTGCGAACGCGCTTTGTAATGCCGGGGTGTCGGGTTCGATCCCAGCTGCCGACGATTTGTTCTGCGCTAGTTTCGACAGTGGTACCGAGAGTTGGCCGTTGAAAGCACTGGCAAACTACTGAACGTATAATTTGCCTAGAAATATCACAACAGCCGAAAAATGCTGGGGTTGTTTCTGCAACGTCCTGTACAGGATACGCACCTAACATTTTTTTTAAACCGGCTGTGAACTTATGCGGAAAGTTAGGGTTGTTTGCTCTCTGTTAGACTTTGGTCATGTTACAGAACGTTTTCAACCTGCACATCATTTTTTACAGATCTGGCTTATTTTTATACTGCTGATTCTTTGTCCCTAAGGCAAATGGACTACGACTTCGAAGAAAACGCCCTTAATTAGTCGACTTTTAGAAATGCTTTTTTTAAATGAGGAGGGCGGGATAGTGGCTCTTTTTTCCCCCTTCCAAAAAAGTGGTCACATGAACATCATGGGGAAACAGACATCGGCTAGCTTGTCCATCCAATCCTGTCTTGTCGTCCGCTATTTTTGATAAAGTTAGTGTGGTTTATTTATGTATATACATTCTTACCCCCCCCCCCCCCCCTTCCTGGTACTTTTCCCCCTCACACGAACACACGTTTATTGCTTGAGAATTACAAACGAGCAATGAAGCTGTGGTTGTATCTAAGAAGCGACACTGAGCACCTCATCACTAACTGGCAACGTGAAACTCATTAGACAGCCATTATACATACAGTCAGCACAAATGTCTCGCATGCGAAATTGATTTCTAATATGTATCTAGGAACTGTAGGTAAGTATTATACAGTCAGCCGAAGCTCGTTGGAATAACTGAATGTATAAATCGAAATGAACTGTTTATTGAGTCAACATTTGAATATGAATCTTGTAATAATTCGTATAGTAAAAGTAGAAACATAGAAAATGTAAGTGCCTGAATGTGAACGGTATGAAAGAAATTCTGAAGATCAAGAAGAGGAACAAGCTGCGGCTTCTTCTTCTTTATTTTTTTTTATTTTTCCTTATTTCTTCTTACTTCTTGCTTACTTCTTTCTTGTTTCTTCTTCCTTCTTTCTCTTTCTTCTTCCATCTTCTTTCTTCATCCTTCTTTTCTTTATTCTTTCGGAGCAGAAGAAGAAGAAGAAGAAGAAGAAGAAGAAGAAGAAGAAGAAGAAGAAGAAGAAGAAGAAGAAGAAGAAGAAGAAGAAGAAGAAGAACAAGAAGACGAACAACAACAACAAATAAATTAAAAACCACTTACCGACAAAATCTCCCAGAAGACCTATGGTGCTGAATTTCAATCACCTCAAATGTGAAATTGATAAAGTTGTCAGCATTTCATATCTAAAGACTTGTTGACATTAGCAAGTCGGCCACGCTATTTACCTAATTCACTATGCACCGTTAAAGAATGTCATTTTCTCCATAGATTTGACAACATCTACACAAAAGTTAGCCGGTGTGGGGAGTGGCTGGCGGAGAAAGCTTCTAGGCAGAGTTTATTGTCAGTAATCGACGGGAATTGCTAGGCATTCCGTGCTGGCTGACTGTTGACGTTCTGATAACAGGCGAGTCAAGTGCCGTCGACTGAGTCATTGCACAACTACACCTGGCTGTTGCATGTAGCAGCATTAATAGTTGTGTTTCTAGTAGTAGTAGTGGTAGTAGTAGTAGTAGTGGTAGTAGTAGTAGTTGTGGTAGTAGTAGCAGCAACAGCTGCATCATTGATAGTCAAGGTAGTGGTGATAGGGGTAATAATGTAGTAGTAGTCGTTATGGTAGTGGTAGTGATGATGATGATGGTTTTGGTGGTAGCAGTAGTGGTAGTAGTAGAAGTGGTTGGTAGTGGTAGTAGCAGGGGTGGTGGTAGTGGTTGCGGTGGTGGTGGTAGTAGTAGTAGTAGTTGGGTCCGAACTCACAACCTTGCCGCTACATCACTCTACTATTTCTATAACTTTTTTTTTTTTTGCAACTGGTTCTGGGTATTATTTGTGTTATGATTGTAATTATCGGTATTATTACCATTATTATCATCATTATCATCATTACTATTATCATCGTTATAATTATTATTATCATCAATTATTATTATATAATTATTATTATTGTTATTATTATTATCCTCATTACTATTACTATTATTATCATTAGTATTGTTATTGTGGAACCACCACTGTCAACAAAATAAAGGTCTAGCCCTATACACCCAACACGCCTGGAGGCGGGAAAACGGCGTTGTTTACTTTACTTATGATTATTTGTGTTATTCAATGTGCATGAGCCGATTTCTTTTAATTCTTCTCAAAACCAATGTCAGCTTTTTCTGCATGTTCCCCGGCTGTACACAAAGTTGTGGGGTTTTTTTTTTTTGGTACGTTCCCTGGCTGTACACAAAGTTGTGGTTTTTTTTTTTTTTACGTTCCCCGGCTGTACACAAAGTTCTGGTTTTTTTTTTTACGTTCCCCGGCTGAAAACAAAGTTTTGGTTTTTTGTACGTTCCCCGGCTGTACACAAAGGTGTGGTTTTTTTGTTTATTTCTGGGCTTTTGTTCTAGAATGTGAGTGCTGCATATACGACGTTTTTTTTTCTTATGTGGCTTGTTTGAATGCAGACTGTTGGTTTCATACGCTCAGACAGATGCATTCCGACTTAGAAGGAAACCCGTAGTCGACTCTTACGATATTCATGTTACGTAGGCAGTGGGTCTATCCTGCGATCCCCACAGTGGGACCCCGGAATCCTCACGGGCAACCAGTATAAGTACCACTGGCTGTTAGACTGTCCCTCTGTATGTCTGTCAGTGGGTGGGTCAATGATTCTACGAGTAAATACATGATGTGTTTAAGGAGTCAATCACTGGTAGACAGACATCCCAGACCTGTGTTTCCGAAACCTTTCTTGATCGCGGCGCCATTTTCCAACGAAAAGTTTTTCCACGGCGCCCTCACCTAAACAAAACTATGACTATTCAGGTCTTGGTTAAATTAATTCTGAAGGTTTTACAATATTTCGATGCGCCCATGAGAAGAGGTCGCGGCTCCCGTCTCGCAATATCAAAACCACTAGGCGACAGACATTCTAATGGAGACATTCTAAGGCAGACATTCTAAGGCAGACATTCTAACTATTCACAAGTTAGAACAGAAGTCCTACAAGCGCGCCTGTGAGCACTTTACGATACCGAGTAAGTGGTATATTTGTGCTTTTGTATATTAACAACATTTAGTTAGCAACTCGGTTGTTTCTTTGTACTTTACAACAGTTTGTAACAACAAAAACGCCTTTGTATCTAACAACATCGATTTGGCAATATTGCGTTATTGCAGTTTACAACAAGTAGTTAACGACATACTAGTGAGTTTGTACCCAACAATGATTAGTAAACGGCAGATTACCGAGTTTGTACCCAACAATGATTAGTAAACCGCACACTAGCGAGTTTGTACCCAACAATGATTAGTAAACAGCACACTAGCGAGTTTGTACCCAACAATGATTAGTAAACCGCACACTAGCGAGTTTGTACCCAACAATGATTAGTAAACAGCACACTAGCGAGTTTGTACCCAACAATGATTAGTAAACAGCACACTAGCGGGTTTGTACCCAAAAAATAGTAAACATCACACTAGCGAGTCTGTACCTAACAACAATTAATAAACATCACACTAGCGAGTCTGTACCTAACAACAATTATTGAACAACACACTTGCATGTTTATACCTAACATCAATTATTATACATCACTTTTGCGCCTTTGTACTAACTACAATAAGTAAACAGCACACTAACAAGTTTATACAAAACAACAATTAGTAAACAGCACACTGGCGAGTTTGTACCTAACAACAATGAATAAACAGCACACTGGCGAGTTTGTACCTAGGAATATTCAGTCAGTGGCAGCTGTACGACTGAAGCTGGCTCACACACCAGCATTAATTTCCTCTGGCGGTCTTATCTGTTGACTGGCCCTCGTGTTATCGGTCAGTGCGCCTTCTCTCGCTTTAGCCTCGTGTTTACAAATAATCTCTCGTGACCTGTCAGTACACGGCTCAAGTAACGGCCGACGTTTTAGCTGAAGCTATCATTGTCTCTAGTAGGGTGTGGTTGTCAGCTTTGTGTTTCAATGAGATGACTTGTGCAATACAATCACGGGATAAATTTTACACACATCTCTCTATGTACCCAGTGTGTGTGACCCCTCATTCCCACTTCCTCAGGCTCGTCTACTCCATGAAGGTTACGGGGGTGTCCCGGTGTACTGTGTGCTGCAAAATATTTCTGCGTTGTCTTCCATTTACGTTTTCATTCCGAGAAAGAGAATGTTTGTGACGTAGGTTGCAGCACTCTCGTAGGGGAGTTTGTGTTAGGGCCAGTCCTGCATAGTTTTGGAATATACAACACGCGATATCAACGTTGTTGTATATTGCAGTCCGTCAGCGTCGGCTCGTCTGTCTCTTTATCTTTGTCTGTCTGTCGAATATTAAATGATCGCAGATTACATGCCCCCATAGATTATTTAAAAATTTATTTAAGAAATAGCGCATATTTTCCTCAGATTTATTACAATTACTGGTTAGAACTGTGCATATTCCAGTGCTTGTACTTGATATTTTCGTGCTATTGATAATGTTTATTATTACTTGATGTATCAATGAAATGATAAATGAAAGAAGGGAGACTAAAAGGGCAGAATGTTAGACGAGCCTGCGAGCCCAGTTCTCAACCCTTTGAAAAAAAAAAACTGTGGTTCGTTCGTTTGTCTGTCTGTCTGTCTGTCTGTCTGTCTAAATGTATGTCTGTTTATCTCTGTCACGGAGACAACAGGAGAATTGATGGAAATGGGGTGGGGGAGAGAGAGAAACTTACACAAACAAATGTATACTTTGTTTCTCTGTGGCTTCTTTCCTGAGACACACATCACAGTAATTGTACTTTTCCGCGAATGACAATTCTGGGCTCATTGCTATAGTTGGCAACAGGAAATTGGTCCATTATTTGCACGGAACTGAATGCTGGGTAATGGTCCAGTTCACAACGGACAAGTTCTAGGGGAGGACACTCATGAAAATCGGTTCCTTGTGAATTAGCCCCCCCCTTTCTCTGATTGGATTCCAAGAGTCCATCTTAGGGTCGACTCATGGAGTATATGTGTGTGTGTGTGTGTGGGGGGGGGGGGGGGTTGTGCGCGTGTGTGTGTGTGTATGGGGATCGTAGAGGCAGGATTTGTGTGGGGATTGTAGAGGCAGGGTCTGTGTGGGGGATCGTGTAGGCAGGATTTTGTGTGAGGTCCTAAAGCTAAGGTTTTGAGCGGCGGAGGGGAGGAGGTCTGCGGAGCAGTTGTGTGTGTGGGGCCGTACAGCTTATTAGGTATGTAAGGCGGACAGGATGCACAGAACAGTCTCTGTAAACAAATGATGACAGCGTCGCACAAAACACGAGTTCCAATTCTCTATCACCGGTGCCCGTATTAGACTGTCTTTAAAATACACGTTCCGTTTGTTTTCGATATATTGTAAAGCTTGCTGATTAGGTTTTCGTTCAGATTGATATCTTCTTATAAATAAAAAATAAAAAATAATTTCCCATTCAGAACTTAACAATAACAATATCGAGAGCAATAACAACAACACTAACAACACCACTCACAACAATAACAACAACACTAACAACACCACTCACAACAACACTAACAACAATAACAACAACAATAACAACAACACTAACAACAATAACAACAACACTCACAACAATAACCACAACACTCACAACAACAATAACAACAACACTTACAACAACACTCACAACAATAACAACAACAATACAAACAACAAGAACAACAACACTCTCAACAATAACAACAACACTCACAACAATAACAACAACACTTACAACAATAACAACAACACTCACAACAATAACAACAACAATACCAACAACACTCACAACAATAACAACAACAATACAAACAACAAGAACGACAACACTCACAACAATAACAACAACACTCACAACAATAACAACAACACTCACAACAATAACAACAACACTCACAACACTAACAACAACACTCACAACAACAATAACAACACTCACAACAACACTTACGACAATAACAACAACACTCACAACAATAAAAACAACACTCACAACAATAACAACAACACTAACAACAATAACAACAACACTCACAACACTAACAACAACACTAACAACAATAACAACAACACTCACAACACTAACAACAATAACAACAACACTAACAACAATAACAACAACACTCACAACACTCACAACAATAACAACAACACTAACAACAATAACAACAACACTCACAACAATAACAACAACACTCACAACAATAACAACAACACTCACAACAATAAAAACAACACTCACAACAATAACAACAACACTCACAACAATAACAACAATACTAACAACAACACTCACAACAATAACAATAATAACAACAACAATAACAACAACAAGAACAACAACAAGAACAACAACAAGAACAACAGCAACAACAAAAAGTAAACTAAACAGAGTGAAAGACCCTTTCCTCTAAAATATATCTGGGACTATGCAACTCCCATATATCCATTGCGCTCGCTGCCTCCCTCTCCTTCTCCCCCCGAGCGCCCCCATCCACCACCCCCCCCCCCCACCCCCTCCTCACTACAAGATTCCTCCTCGAGGCGCCCATCCTGATCCCTTCTGACCCCCGTTCCTTTTTCAACACACATACACACACACACACATTCCCTTTTCTTCCTCGGAATCTTTTCTTTGTATCAGCACCCCCATGCCACTACGGCGCCCCTGTCCCTAGTCAGTTATAGGTGATCGAGGATTTCACACCAGTCACATCAAAACTCTGATCAGTCAACTGAGATATAGAAAACCCCGACACAAATAACAACACTTACACGGAACAGTAACGCCGCCCTGACAGTGGTTCTAGCCGGATGTTGATTTGTGACAATGCCTCGCTAAATGTGGCGGGTGAGATGAAGTGGGACAAGGATGGAGTGGCACATCCACAAACACCCGCTCCATATTGATTTTCTGTCACTGTTTGTGACGGTCGATGATCTGCCGTCAGAAATCGCGCCTATCTCACCTATCTAGGTAACTCATCTGTGACTCGTGTCTGGTGGATACACGTGTAACGGATTGTAAGAATGATCCTGAAAGTAGTTTTCGTGGTCGAGTGGTTAGGCCGTCTGCCGCACGCTGTGATGGCTGAATGCTTGAAGTCAGGACCTGGCCCTCGGTTGTAGATCGCCTGTGTAAATATTTCAGAACTCCACGGAGGTCGTTGCTGGAGATAGGCATTTCGTGCGTTATGCGAAAATGGACACATGTGGCATGAATAGATACCCAGCATCAGTATACCAACATTGCAGGCAAACACATGGGTATACTGTCTGGAATATGCAAGTGTGCAAGGGAATGAAATAGCGGATTAGCTGGCTACAAAAGCAATAGCTACGCTTAACTGGTACTGCACAAGGAAGACATTCTAAAGATCATATATGAATTATTGCTGACAAAAGACACGAGAATAGAGGAAATAACATGTGTAATAATGTGTGAACGAGGTACTAAGAGTGTATCCGGCAAGGAGGGACGGATGAGAGGAAGCGAACAACGTGTGTATAATCAGTGAGCTACGGAATCAGTCAGCATCTACACCTGAAGACATTTGCTGCGGGAGACGGAGCACTTGTGAAAATGCTGTGATGTCGATTCTTAAATCAGTAATCATATTTATGCGAGGCTATCAGTGAGTGGTCGATCTGGAAGGAGAGACTTGGACTTCGAGGATAAAACACGAAGCACGGAGTCAATTCTCTCGCAATAAACAGCTTGTAAACGCCCCAGTTGGCCTCTTACAGATCAGCTCAACAACAGCAGATCTAGAGGTGGCCTCCTCAAGCCACAGATAGATGCAATATTTGAGGCCAACAATACCAGCATCTACCTAACACATATAAACAAAAGATGCCTCTTCAGTCTGAAAGGCAGAAAAGCGTCTTGAGAGCAAAGAGGAAGAAGAAGAAGAAGAAGAAAAAGAAGATGTGTCACAAACCTCTGGTATGACCTTGCCGGTCCGTGGCTCGCTAACTAGGCCTATGACAGACAGCCTAACCTACAACACACACTGAACCCGAACGCACACAGAGCACACACGACAATCTTTATTGGAAGTACAGGTAATACATAGACAGTTGACTTCCCGCCGTGTGGCCACCTATTGCCTGGACCCTCTGGCTGGACGGGCTTTACAATCGCCCCGTCCCCAGTACGTGCGACAGGCAATACTCTGGTGTACAAACCACAATCCGGCAGGATACGCTCTCTTCTATCGCCACGCTGACCCAATCAAACTGTCACAGTCTCTGTCTTAGTGCAGGGTCAGGCAGTGTCCAGGTTAGCCACTCTCTCACAGCACATATACATAATTACTCTACACAAGAACTATCCTATCCTAACACAAAACTGTACGGATAAACTATCCAGTCACTAACAGAAATATATCCTAACTTTAATACTATAACATAAACTATCCAGTCACTAAAGACGTCCTCTCTTCCTGACTGACGCACACCGAATGTCCCTTCTTCCTTCTACCTCGTGTCTCTTAACCCCGTTCACCAGCTCAGTCCCAGAAGCAGTCATCGTGTTACTAAAACACAGTTCAGGCTTTCTTGCTTTATCCTGAGCGCTGGTTTCGCCGTGCGATCACAGAACGGACTCGACCAGTGACGGCCCTGACCTCTGTGTCAACCCTGGGTGCACACCTTACGGTGTGGTACACTGACTGTACTTAATAGGGTTGTGACAAGATGATAATGAAAATGATAAACAAACCAACAAACAACTGGTGTCTGCCGCTCCAAGCTGCGTGATTTGCTGAGAGGATTCAGGCACTTATGGACTCAATGGTTCGATTTCTTCTTCTTCTTCTTCTTCTTCTTCTTCTTCTTCTTCTTCTTCTTCTTCTTCTTCTTCTTCTTCTTCTTCTTTTTCTTCTTCTTCTTCTTCTTCTTCTTCTTCTTCTTCTTCTTCTTCTTCTTCTTCTTCTTCTTCTTCTTCTTCTTCTTCTTCTTCTTCTTCTTCTTCTTCTTCTTCTTCTTCTTCTTCTTCTTCTTCTTCTTCTTCTTTTTCTTCTTTTTTTTCTTCTTTTCTTCTTTTTTTTCTCTCTTCTTTTTCTTCTTTTCTTTTCTTTTTCTTCTTCTTCTTCTTCTTCTTCTTCTTCTTCTTCTTCTTCTTCTTCTTCTTCTTCTTCTTCTTCTTCTTCTTCTTCTTCTTTTTTTTCTTCTTCTTCTTCTTCTTCTTCTTCTTCTTCTTTTTCTTCTTCTTCTTCTTCTTCTTCTTCTTCTTCTTCTTCTTCTTCTTCTTCTTCTTCTTCTTCTTCTTCTTCTTCTTCTTCTTCTTCTTCTTCTTCTTCTTCTTCTTCTTCTTCTTTTTCTTCTTTTTTTTCTTCTTCTTCTTTTTCTTCTTCTTCTTTTTCTTTTTTCTTCTTCTTCTTCTTCTTCTTCTTCGTCTTCTTCTTCTTCTTCTTCTTCTTCTTCTTCTTCTTCTTCTTCTTCTTCTTCTTCTTCTTCTTCTTCTTCTTCTTCTGCTTCTTCTTCTTCTTCTCTGCCCATATCGTATCATCAATGTGTGTCATGTCAAAAAGAAAACGTGCCGTTCATGTTTGGAAGAGATTTACAAAAATATTCGCTGTTCAGGTCTGTCTTCATTTCGCGATAAAGTTCCCCCCCCCCCCTCCTTTTTTTTTTCAAGCCAATCAACAATTAATCTCCCCATCCCCGTTGTTACGATTTCAAAATGAAGTTAGCCGGTGGTGGCTCTGTGTGCAAGTCCATCAATGCTGAAAACGCCGCCAAACAATCCTGTAATTCGACATCTCCTTTCTGTTGTCGTCAATGCTGGATTTTTCAGTTTCATTGACTGTCTCTTTTAATTGTCCTCATAATTCTCGTCTTGTAGAAATGAGATAACCCTCAGTTTGCCCGGTGTCCAGTTTCATACACACACAGGTCAAATGACACTTTTATAGCATTTCTGACATCTGGGGCTGAAACTTTATTATTATTATTATTATTATTATTATGGCGGCGTAAACAACGTTCACCGTAAATTTTTCTAAAAGATGTATTTATTCCTGGAAAGAATATTAAATGTGTTAGATTAGTGTAGTTGTTCAGTTGAAGATGAATTCGCGACAGGCCTGGCAAGTCGGCGGAGGATTCAGCGGTTCAAAAATAAATGCACAAGATGAAAATAGGAGATGTTTTAGAAATAGGGAAAATAGAGGCCAGCAGAAGGTTAAGACCAGGGTAGGGACAATCAATATATGTGGATAGGGCAATAAAGAAGAACAAGTGATAGAATGAATGGCAACGGGTATAGAGCGAGTGGAAGACCTCGGAAAAGATGGAGTGATGGCATTTGGAAAAGCCTTACAGAAATGAACATCAGTCTTAAAAGTGCTCTTGACAGAGCTCATCAAAGAACATTTCATCTCCCCCCCCCCCCCCCCCCCCCCCCCCCCCCCACCTCCCCCGACACTTCGATGAGGTACAAGGTGGAAGAGAAAAAGAAAAGAAAAAAGAAAGAATTATTATTATGAATATTATTATTATTATTATTATTTTAAATAGACCAATGGGAACTCGGTACGTAATGTGGTCAATATCACGCTGGCCGCCTTTACTTCCCATAATTTTACCTGGTACCCATTTCACACTAGGTCGGCTTGGGAATCAGTGTCGTTATTGAAAGATGAAAACAAACCCAGCTCTGTCAAAACCTAAATCCCCCACCTTGCGACATCAGGGCGGATCCCACGACGACTGCCTCCTTGACACCAGGGCGGATCACACGACGACTGAGTGCCTCCTTGACACCAGGGTGGATCCCACGACGACTGAGTGCCTCCTTGACACCAGGGCGGATCCCACGACGACTGAGTGCCTCCTTGACACCAGAGTGGATCCCACGACGACCGAGTGCTTCCTTGACACCAGGGCGGATCCCACGACGACTGAGTGCCTCCTTGACACCAGGGTGGATCCCACGACGACCGAGTGCTTCCTTGACACCAGGGCGGATCCCACGACGACTGAGTGCCTCCTTGACACCAGGGCGGATCACATGACGACTAAGTGCCTCCTTGACACCAGGGCGGATCCCACGACGACTGAGTGCCTCCTTGCCTAACACTCTTGTCCTTATTCTCATAGTTTTCATCTTGGTGGACATGAGATAACCTGTGTCTGCCCGCTGTCCTGTTTCATGCACGCACTATAGTCCGTTGCAAATGTCGTGTCTTCAAAAATTAACAAATATCTCTAAAACTAATGTACGGATCAACACACATTTTTGTATGTTGCCTGAGATTCCTCCTGTCCTTACGATTTTATGATTTATAATTGAACAGGTGCTGCTGTTTTCTTAAAGCGGCCAATTTGTGTAATATTTATTTGATCAGCAGTTTTATACCCTTGACACAGGGAATATACGGTACTTGACACACGCCATGAGACTGCAATTTTATTCACATGCGCAGTTAAGTGTAAGCATACTAATTATTTGGCTGAAATCAGTGTGTGTGTTTTTCCATGTACCGCAAAAAAGGTAAAATGAAAACGATGTCTTTGTTCACGTTTCAGAAATTTCTTACAAAGAGATGATAGTAACATGTCTGATGCTATATTTTAACAACTTACACCAGACGGTTTCTGAGTTCCAGGTTTATCACAGGTGGGCTGGACTTCCGGGATGGACTAAAGTGCCCAATACATATGACAGCAGGATACTTTGTAATATAAGGACACCCCAACATAACTGTTTTATTGTTAAATTTAGAATCGACATGACAGCACTCGGGACCTTTCCATAATCGCTTTGTCCTCATCTTCAGCAGCAAGCGAAGAGTTCAATTCCGGTGGCACTAATAACATTTTGATAGTATATCCGTCTCGCCATTCCTTTGAGTGTTGAGCGTCTGCCAGATCCCCTGGTAACTCCTCTCAGCTCCATTTTCCTCAGACCGTAATGGTCTATCTGCGCCTCTGCACTGTTCTCTCGCGCCGAAAAGGCCCTAACAACACTTAGCTTCTCGTGCATCATTTCACCATCCAGTCTATCTGCACGTTCGTTTTCAACACACTAGCTTTACCTGGAGAAATTATTCGAAGGACGCCAACAGCGCGGGATCTCCAAAGCGATATTTACCAGTCTGCTTGAAGTACACCTGTCTTCATCTGTCTCAGCATGGCAGTCTTAAACGGTTGAATGATGTATGGATCATGTTCAGTATTCTGAGTAGTCCAGCACCCAGCCTCTGTCTCCGCGCTCCTGACTGACCGACTGACTGACTGACTGACTGACTGACTGACTGACTGACTGACTGACTGACTGACTGACTGTCTGACTGACTGACTGACTGTCTGACTGACTGACTGACTGTCTGACTGACTGACTGACTGTCTGACTGACTGACTGTCTGACTGACCGACCGACTGACTGACTGACTGACTGTCTGACTGACTGACTGACTGACTGACTGACTGACCGACTGACTGACTGACTGTCTGACTGACTGACTGACTGACTGACTGACTGACTGACTGACTGTCTGACTGACTGACTGACTGACTGGTGAAGCCTTGAAACACCCACACGATCGATAGATTACCATTTGCTCGGGTATCATGTTAGTTCAGGCGACTTTGCCACAGATAGAACACCCTGCAGAAGCTCTGACAAGCGGACAGACAGAACACCATGCCACAGAAGAAAGCTCAGACAAGCGGTCAAATAAAACAACGCGCCACGGAGGCTCCGAGAAGTGGACAGATAGAACCCCATGCCACAGAGTGAAGCTCCGACAAGCGGACAGATAGATAGAACATTGCGCCACGGAATTAAGCTCTGACAAGCGGACAGATAAAACACCATGCCACGGAATGAAGCTCTGACAAGCAGACAGATAGAACACCATGCCACGGAATGAAGCTCTGACAAGCAGACAGATAGAACACCATGCCACGGAATGAAGCTCTGACAAGCGGACAGATAAAACACCATGCCACGGAATGAAGCTCTGACAAGCGGACAGATAAAACACCATACCACGGAATGAAGCTCTGACAAGCGGACAGATATAACACCATGCCACGGAATGAAGCTCTGACAAGCGGACAGATATAACACCATGCCACGGAATGAAGCTCTGACAAGCGGACAGATATAGACTGCGCCACGGAAGCACCGACAAGCGGACAGACAGAAGACAACTTTTCTGATTGCAAAGCTTCTGTAGCTTGTTATGTTCCAGACGTAGGGAGTTCTACCTTTCCTATGGAGTAGACCAGACAGGTTGACTTAGGAATCGTGCTGCATGTGCAACACAGAATCTCTACGATATTATATAAAGTGAAGTAATGTAAAGTTAAGTGAAGTGAAATGAAGTGAAGTGAAGTGAAGTAAGGTAAACTTAAGTAATGTGAAGGGAAGTACAATACAGTAAAAGACCCTTTTCCTATGACCCACTTTAAGCCCCCAACAGAAGAAAACCCAATGACGTGACCTGGGATTCGTCTTATTTATCTTCTTTTTATTACAGTTCACAGGCTGTGAACTTTGAACTCTGGCGGAGTATTCTGTCTGTTGATTCACTGCTGGACTTTTGTACTGTTCCAGAACTTAAATTTTGCGTGCACATACGTTCTACATATCTGGCTTATTTGTGTGCAGACTGTCGGGTCCTCATCTCTCAGGCAGATGTACTATGACTTGGAAGGAAACCCGTTTAATTAGTCGGCTTTTACGACATGCTTGTTGGTGGGTATTTGGTCCACCCTCCCCCCCGCAATGAGCCCCGTAAACAACAGGGGGATACCTAGGTTTCGAACCTATGTATATATTATATACAGCGAAAAAGGCCAGATTTCTAACTCTTTGGCCCGCATCTCCTCAAAATGACAATTGGACCATGACAGTGGCTCAGAAGTCCTCATCAATGATGTTTCTGCGATTTAGAATTAAACATCAAACATAATGCATGTGCACTATTCGCCTGGTCACTACCACATGCTAAAAGCAGCCGTGGTGTAGAGGCAAGACGCTCGCCTGGGGATCACGTGGTCGTTGGTTCGAATCCGAACCTTTTTTAAAAAAAGACCCTGGCTCCCAGGTAGACCCAGCCTTAAGTGGGTACCAGGTAGATTTCTAGGATGCCAAGGAGACATCTACAAAGCTGTTGGCCACATAACCTACAGAGTGCCGACTGGTCTATAAACTGTAGGTCTAGCCCTGTGTGCCTAACACGCGTGGACAAGGATCTTTCCACTGCGACTTGTTGGGTTCCCGCTGTAAACTAGCTTGTGTAACCATGTTTGATGACATTGTTTCGTGAAAGTTTTTGTGTGAGAGAGAGCTCTCTCGCTAATGGCAAAGACAAGAAACTTCCTGTCCATTTTATCCTGAGCAAATTAGTTTATCAAAGTGTGTGTGTGTTTTTTTGTTCTGTTCTGTTCGCCGTGCTTTAAATGTTCCAGTCTCTCGGAGAGAAAATGAGTTGATTGCGTCCTTAGGGTGGGTGAGATTCTAATAGTGTGTTTGCTTTCTGATGGTTTTTTTTTTTTTTTTATTGTCTTTCTGTCTTTCTTGATTTTCTTCTTCTTCTTCTTCTTCTTCTTCTTCTTCTTCTTCTTCTTCTTCTTCTTCTTCTTCTTCTTCTTCTTCTTCTTCTTCTTGGTCTCTCTTTACTGTTTCTTTTCCTCATGTTTCTTTTTTTTTAACTTTCTTTCACTGCTTATTTGTGTGTGTGTGCGTTTTTTATTTTTTTAAATTAATATGTCTACTCTTTTTTTAAATTTTTTCTTTCTTTTGTTCTTTCTTTCTTTCGTTCTTTCTTTTGCTCCTAGTTGTTTTTACTCTTTGTTTTAAAGTATGACATTTTCCTGTTGATCGCAAGCCTGCAGTGAAATCACGTGACTGTAAATATGTATTCAGAGATACGTGTTATCTGTGTAGCTTGTGACCTGACACAGGCCGGCTTTACCCGGTGACGGCTCATACAGGTTTTACTGTATCTGTTTTATTGCATTGGGGAGGGAGGAGTGTGGGGGGGGGGGGGTAGACCTTAGTCTTTCTCATTCTGTTAAAAAACAGTTCGTTTGTTCGTTCTTCTGTTTACACACTCCTGTTTCTAAAACTATCTATAACTTTCATCTTCGCCTGTCTATCTATGTGTCTGTCTGTCTGTTGGTCTTTGAGTGTCTCTCTCTTTCGCTTCTGTCCAGTTTCTTGTTTTAATCTTTTCTGACCCTATTCATCTTACCAGTAAATTCAGTTCCCTAATTTACGTCCACCTCTCTACACTTTCTCTTTTTTTTCCATCATTGATTGTCCCTTTGTACCTTATCCAGCCAACACTCCGTGCCACTCGCAGCCGAGGCTTTATCAACCGAGCCAATCAGCTGTCAACGAATGGCCGGTCTAGATCCACAAGAGACAGACAAGGAGAAAGAAAAGACGAGGAAATCGCTGCTCGGGGACCACTCAGTGTAAGCTTGGGCCTGACATTTGCTCAAATTGATCGTTAGCTCTGAAACCATGTTTTCTGCCTGGCTTCTTCCTGGATAACCTGAACAAACAATGGGCTTTTGTGATTTCTCCTCTTCATTCACATCGTTCTGTGAGTCTCTTTCTTTTGGCCACATAAACGACAGCGGTAGGGGCACAAGTAATGGACAGGGCAGACGTGGCGAAGACCACGTATGGACGAATGATGTTACAATGCATCGGTGGAAGATAAAACAGCATATGTACGGCTGCAGTAACTTGGAACAAAACAACTGATCAGAAAGTAAAGACGTAGACGAGGAATCGTTGGACATGTGTACAACCTGTGTCTTATTGGAACGATCAAACAAAATCTGAAGGTATTTCTGGCCAGAGATGGGAAATATGTGGGTATGGCAGGCAATGGCAAACAAGCTTTGATCTCTATTTTAAAATCAGTCATCTTTACCTATTTTTGGGACATGTTTGTTCTGTAGGCAAATCGAGCTATTGTTGAGAAGGGAAACAAATTACTTGTTGATCTCATATGTCCACAATCCAGATGACGGGTGAAGCACATTGATAACTGTATGGATGTAAATTAGTGGATAACCCTGTTCCTGCCTGTATAAGGTATTAAAGGCTTTAATCTGTTTTATAGTCCATGTTGAGTGATGAGGTCAGCATCAGGCCGTTCGCCTTTACTTCCCATGACATGACCTGGTACCGATTTTAGGCGGGTTCGATCAGGAAACCAGTGAAAACTGCAAACATAAACTGACTAGATGCAGATTTAAACTCCGAGACGTACTTGTTAGTGGGCGAGAATCTAGTCGGCGCTACACCACAACTGACCACACACATTTGGTCTGTTCTTACACTGTGTGTTTCCCTGTCTATTTCATGTACCTACTCTTGATGGAGTGAGTCACCAGGCTGCCAGATAGGACATAGACTTGCCTATAAAAAAAAGTAGAACTGCAGTGAGAACAGAGATGTTTAAGTCCTACATGGCATCAGTTGAATTGCTGTACACATGAGAAACAGGGACAGTCAGCAGAAAGCTGCCAAAGGTCTAATGGCACCGCAAATGTAGCTTCTAGGAGAATGCGGAGAAAACAACTGTGAGAGAGAGACACTGGTAGCTAGAGACAGTGGTAGCTAGAGACAGTGGTAGCTAGAGACAGTGGTAGCTAGAGACAGTGGTAGCTAGAGACAGTGGTAGCTAGAGACAGTGGTAGCTAGAGACAGTGGTAGCTAGAGACAGTGGTAGCAGGAAACAGCGATAGCCAAAAACAGTGGTAGCTAGAGACAGTGATAGCTAGAGACAGTGGTAGCTAGAGACAGTGGTAGCTAGAGACAGTGGTAGCTAGAGACAGTGGTAGCTAGAGACAATGGTAGCTAGAGACAGTAGTAGCTAGAGACAGTTGTAGCTAGAGACAGTTGTAGCTAGAGACAGTGGTAGCTAGAGACAGTGGTAGCTAGAGACAGTGGTAGCAGGAAACAGCGATAGCCAAAAACAGTGGTAGCTAGAGACAGTGGTAGCTAGAGACAGTGGTAGCTAGAGACAGTGGTAGCTAGAGACAGTGGTAGTTAGAGACAGTGGTAGCTAGATCGAACGAACGAATCAACTTTTTTTTTTAATGGTTAAGAATTGGGCACACAGGCCCGTCTAACATTCTGCCCTTCGAGGTCTCCCTCCATTCTTACATCATTTCATTCACACATCAAGTAATATTAAAAGTTAGCAATATCATCAACATAATCAATACAAGCACTGGAATGTGCACATTACTAACTACAGTAAAACGTATTAGTTGTAACAAATCTAAGGAAAATGAGCGCTATTTTTCACATATGTTTTATCTTCTATGGGGGCATATAATCGGTGCTCAGATAATATTCGAACAGTTTCCGATTGTATGTATATGGACTAGTAGTACTTTTGATTTGCCGTGGTAGATAGTTCCACAATTGAGCTGTGGAATATGACAAACTTGTTTTATAAAGGTCTATCCTGGGTTTAGGGATGTGTAATATGTTTATGCGCTTACTATGCCTTTCATTATATTTAAACAACGGCCATAAGTAACATGGAGCCTTTTGAGATAATATTTTGTAAGTAAATTTCGCCTTATTGTAAAGTAGACGTTCACGAAGCGGTAGTAGCCTAAGACCTTTATATGTTTCGGAGCTCACTATCCCATGATTGTTGCTAATTAAGCGAATGGCGCGCTTTTGCAGTGATGTGAGTCGCTTGATAACAGAGCTGAAACAGCCATCCCATATTGTAGAGCAATAGTCTACATGTGTCTGGATGTGAGAAATATAGAATATCTTTCTTGTGTGTTCATCAATAAAGTTTTTAATTTTTGCAAGCTGGTAAATCTTTTTAGCTGTTTGCTTCACAAGTGCTTGTACTTGTGAGTTGAAGGTTAGATTTGCATCAATTACCAACCCCAGTGTCTTGTGCTCAGTTACATTTTCTACTTGAGTGCCCCCAATGTAGAGTTGAAGCGTTCTCTGAAAATTTAAACTGTATAGTTTTTGCCTGGTCGTTATTAGCATAGATTTTGTTTTATTAATGTTTATTTGCATACGGTTTGCACTGCTCCATTGGACTACATTATTTAATCCTTGTTGTAATGAAGACTCTAGTAAATTACATGTTTGAGCATTTGCATAGATGGTACAGTCGTCTGCGAATAAATCGCAGGACGACGACAGACATAAAGGAAGGTCATTTATATAGATATTGAATAACAAAGGACCGAGAATCGAGCCTTGAGGTACCCCAGTATTTAAGTCAGTGGCTTGCGATAGTGATTTATTGTAACAGATTATTTGTTTTCTATTTAACAAAAAGGATTTTATTAACTGTAATAGTCTAGGGTTAAATTTCATGGTTTCTAATTTTCTTATAAGAATGTTATGGTCTATCATTTCAAAAGCTTTCTTAAAGTCTATAAACACCCCGCCACATATTTTCTCATCATTAACATTCTGGTGCCATTTTTCAATAATGTTAGTTAAAGCAGTATAGCAAGAATAGTTTGGTCGAAAACCTGATTGGTTATCCACTATAAGTTTGCTGTGATCTAAGTGCTGAAAAGTTACATTATGAATATGTTTCTCTAGTGGTTTCGATAGTGATGATAACAGGGAGATTGGTCTATAGTTACGTGGAATACTACTATCTTATGAACCAGATTTTTGACGTGGATACACTTTGGCAATCTTAAATGCAGATGGGAAGTAGCCTTTGACAAGACATTGGTTGTAAATAAAGGTCATCGTCTCACAAATAACTGGGGCAGCACTACGAAGGATCCTATTGCTGATTCCGTCTAAACCGGACGTATTACTGTTTCTGAGACTGTTGAAATGTATAAAAACTTCCGCAACTGTCATGAGAGGAATGTCAGAAGGAATGTCTTCAGGGCATTTATTTTCACAAAATGCTGATAGCAGTGATAAATCACATGGACAGTTTGGCATTGTGGCTTTTAAATTTTTTATATTTACTTCAAAGAAATTACTGAAATCATCCGATGTTATATTAGATGTCAGCAAACGCGTTGAAGTACCTTTGTTTGTCAGTGTATTAATTGCCTTCCATGTGTCTTTGCTGTTCTTTTATCTACTATTAGCTGTTTAAAAAAGTTCTTTTTTTTTCTTACGAATGGTATACTAGACTTTGTTTCGCAGTTTCCGGTGTGTGATTATATCCTTATTTTTTTTTGCGCCCTATCTCGTTCTCTCATGATTGCAACTACCTCCTGTGTGATCCAAGGGGATTTAGTTTGATGTTTCACACGGACCACCTTAACTGGCATATGCTTATCAAATACACTAGAGAAGGTCTTCAGCCAATATTCAAAAGCGTCATCTGAATCAGGGAGCTGATAAACGTGGTCAAGAGGTGAATTAAACAAGTCTAGTAGGAATGCATCTTGATTAAAATTTTTATAGCTTCTAAATTTAATACTTACATGCTTTTGTTTAACAGTTTTTACGCCTTTTTTTATTCCATACACAAATTACGGGGGAATGGTCACTCATTGCTGTAGTGGGTACCTTGCATTCTATAATGTTGTCAGGACATGTTGCATAAATATGGTCTATAATGGTTGACGACGATTTGGTTATTCTAGTAGCTTGTTTGACTAGTTGTTTGAGATTAAATGAGGTAATTAAGTCTTCCCACGTCTTGTTGGATTTTAGGGCATTTATATTGAAGTCCCCAAGAAGTTTAATTTCCCCTACATTATTGAACACCGTATCCATCATATTGGTAAAGTTGTCATACCATATATTATCAGCGCTAGGATTGCGGTAGAGATAACCAACTACGATGGGTTTGTGGTTTTGTAGTTTAACTTCTAAAAATATGCACTCTACATCGCTAGTCTCTAAGTCTAGTCTGCGTTGGACATTAAGTGAATTACAGACGTAGATCGCTATACCCGTTTCTTGTTTCTTATGTGGGTCTCTTTTAATAACACTAAAACCATTAACATGTATATCATCATCTGTAATGTTGTCATTTAATCTACTCTCACGGAGGCCGAACATCTGAAAATTTTGACTAAGAATAAGGGACAGTTGGGGCAGTTTTCCCAGAAGATGGCAAATATTCAGATGACCTATTCTAAGCCCAGTTTTACTCAGCCAATGCTCATGTGTGTCAGACATTATAAACTGCAGTGTGGCAATAGAATATAAGCTATGCCAGCACCAGCAAATACCAAGTTACACAAAAAAAATATTATTCGGGCAATACAAGAGTAAAACAAATTTACAACAACAATATAGTATTGAACTTGAAAATAAAATAAGGTAAAACAGTTAAAATGGAGATAGTGCAGGAAAAATGAATTACAATTAATTACAATGTTTTAACTCATATACACCACCACCTAACTTACAGTTTAGAAGATTTAAGCAGTATTATAACTATCTCAAATAATATACAAAATAAGTGTAGTTTGATGGACAAATGACTATTTATAAGTATGGCTATGTAACCCACTGCTGATCGAGTGGGCAACACAGTAATAATAAAATAAGCGCTTGAGAAAACTTGTCCGACTGATATAGGGCACGCGGTTTTTTATTTGTTTTTAGCAAGTGTTGTATCCGGGTAGCTAGAGACAGTGGTAGCAGGAGACAGTGGTAGCAGGAGACAGTGGTAGCTAGAGACAGTGGTAGCAGGAGACAGTGGTAGCAGGAGACAGGGGTAGCTAGAAACAGTGGTAGCTAGAGACCGTGGTAGTTAGAGACATTGGTAGCAGGAGACAGCGATAGCCAAAAACAGTGGTAGCTAGAGACAGTGGTAGCTAGAGACAGTGGTAGCTAGAGACAGGGGTAGCTACAGACAGGGGTAGCTAGAGACAGTAGTAGCAAGAGACAGTGGTAGTTAGAGACAGTGGTAGCTAGAGACAGTGGTAGCTAGAGACAGTGGTAGCTAGAGACAGTGGTAGCTAGAGACCGTGGTAGTTACATTGGTAGCAGGAGACAGCGATAGGCAAAAAACAGTGGTAGCTAGAGACAGTGGTAGCTAGAGACAGTGGTAGCTAGAGACAGTGGTTAGAGATAGGGGTAGCTAGAGACAGTGGTAACAGGAGACAGGGGTAGCAGGAGACAGGGGTAGCAGGAGACATGGGTAGCAAGAGACAGTAGTAGCTGGAGATAGTGGTAGCTAGAGACAGTGGTTAGAGATAGGGGTAGCTAGAGCCAGTGGTAGCAGGAGACAGTGGTAGCAGGAGACAGGGGTAGCTAGAGACAGTGGTTAGAGATAGGGATAGCTAGAGACAGTGGTTAGAGATAGGGGTAGCTAGAGATAGGGGAAGCTAGAGATAGGGGTAGCTAGAGACAGTGGTTAGAGATAGGGGTAGCTAGAGATAGGGGTAGCTAGAGATAGGGAAAGCTAGAGACAGTGGTAGCTAGAGACAGTTGTTAGAGATAGGGGTAGCTAGAGATAGGGGTAGCTAGAGATAGGGGTAGCTAGAGATAGGGGTAGCTAGAGACAGTGGTTTGAGATAGGGGTAGCTAGAGACAGTGGTTAGAGATAGGGGTAGCTAGAGACAGTGGTTAGAGATAGGGGTAGCTAGAGATAGGGGTAGCTAGAGATAGGGGTAGCTAGAGATAGGGGTAGCTAGAGATAGGGGTAGCTAGAGATAGGGAAAGCTAGAGACAGTGGTAGCTAGAGACAGTTGTTAGAGATAGGGGTAGCTAGAGATAGGGGTAGCTAGAGATAGGGAAAGCTAGAGACAGTGGTTAGAGATAGGGGTAGCTAGAGACAGTTGTTAGAGATAGGGGTAGCTAGAGATAGGGGTAGCTAGAGATAGGGGTAGCTAGAGATAGGGGTAGCTAGAAATAGGGGTAGCTAGAGATAGGGGTAGCTAGAGATAGGGGTAGCTAGAGATAGGGGTAGCTAGAGATAGGGGTAGCTAGAGATAGGGGTAGCTAGAGATAGGGGTAGCTAGAGATAGGGGTAGCTAGAGATAGGGGTAGCTAGAGATAGGGGTAGCTAGAGATAGGGGTAGCTAGAGATAGGGAAAGCTAGAGATAGGGAAAGCTAGAGACAGTGGTAGCTAGAGACAGTTGCTAGAGATAGTGGTAGCTAGAGACAGTGGTAGCTAGAGACAGTGGTAGTTAGAGACAGTGGTAGCTAGAGACAGTGGTAGAGACAGTGGTAGCTAGAGACAGTGGTAGCTAGAGACAGTGGTAGCTAGAGACAGTGGTAGCTAGAGACAGTGGTAGCTAGAGACAGCGGTAGCTAGAGACAGTGGTAGCTAGAGACAGTGTTAGCTAGAGACAGTGGTAGCTAGAGACAGTGGTAGCTAGAGACAGTGGTAGCTAGAGACAGTGGTAGCTAGAGACAGTGGTAGCTAGAGACATTAGTAGCTAGAGACAGTGGTTAGAGATAGTGGTAGCTAGAGAGCTAGAGACAGTGTAGCTAGAGACAGTAGCTAGAGACAGTGGTAGCGGTAGCTAGAGACAGTGGTAGCTAGAGACAGTGGTAGCTAGAGACAGTGGTAGCTAGAGACAGTGGTAGCTAGAGACAGTAGTAGCTAGAGACAGTGGTTTGAGATAGGGGTAGCTAGAGACAGTGGTAGCTAGAGACAGCGGTAGCTAGAGACAGTGGTAGCTAGAGACAGAGATAGCTAGAGACAGTGGTAGCTAGAGACAGCGGTAGCTAGAGACAGTGGTAGCTAGAGACATTAGTAGCTAGAGACAGTGGTTAGAGATAGTGGTAGCTAGAGACAGCGGTAGCTAGAGACAGTGGTAGCTAGAGACAGTGGTAGCTAGAGACAGTGGTAGCTAGAGACAGTAGTAGCTAGAGACAGTGGTTTGAGATAGGGGTAGCTAGAGACAGTGGTAGCTAGAGACAGTAGTAGCTAGAGACAGTAGTAGCTAGAGACAGGGGTAGCAAGAGACAGTAGTAGCTGGAGATAGTGGTAGCTAGAGACAGTGGTTAGGGGTAGAGATAGGGGGTAGCTAGAGATAGGGGTAGCTAGTGATAGCAGCTAGACAGTGGTAGCTAGAGATAGGGGTAGCTAGAGATAGTGGGTAGCTAGAGACAGGGGTAGCTAGAGACAGGTAGCTAGAGATAGGGGTAGCTAGAGATAGGGGTAGAGACAGTGGCTAGAGACAGGGGTAGCTAGAGACAGAGCTAGGGGTAGCTAGAGATAGGGGTAGCTAGAGACAGTGGTTAGAGATAGCTAGAGACAGTGGTAGCTAGAGACAGTGGTAGCTAGAGACAGTGGTAGCTAGAGACAGTGGTAGCTAGAGACAGTGGTAGCTAGAGACAGTGTAGCTAGAGACAGTGGTAGCTAGAGACAGTGGTAGCTAGAGACAGTGGTAGCTAGAGACAGTGGTAGCTAGACAGGGGTAGACAGTGGTAGCTAGAGACAGTGGTAGCTAGACACAATGGTAGCAGTGGTTAGAGACAGTAGATAGGGTAGCTAGAGACAGCGGTAGCTGGAGACAGTGGTAGCTAGAGACAGTGGTAGCTAGAGACAGTGGTAGCTAGAGACAGTGGTAGCTAGAGACAGTAGTAGCTAGAGACAGTGGTTAGAGATAGGGGTAGCTAGAGACAGTGGTAGCTAGAGACAGTAGTAGCTAGAGACAGTGGTAGCTAGAGACAGAGGTAGCTAGAGACAGTGGTAGAGACAGCGGTAGAGAGACAGTGGTAGCTAGAGACAGTGGTAGCTAGAGACAGTGGTAGCTAGAGACAGCGGTAGCTAGAGACAGTGGTAGCTAGAGACAGTGGTAGCTAGAGACAGTGGTAGCTAGAGACAGTGGTAGCTAGAGACAGTGGTAGCTAGAGACAGTGGTAGCTAGAGACAGTGGTAGCTAGAGACAGTGGTAGCTAGAGACAGTAGTAGCTAGAGACAGTGGTAGCTAGAGACAGTGGTAGCTAGAGACAGTGGTAGCTAGAGACAGTGGTAGCTAGAGACAGTGGTAGCTAGAGACAGTGGTAGCTAGAGACAGCGGTAGCCAAAAACAGTGGTAGCTAGAGACAGTGGTAGCTAGGAGACAGTAGCTAGAGACAGTGGTTAGAGATAGGGGTAGCTAGAGACAGTGGTAGCTAGAGACAGTGGTAGCTAGAGACAGTGGTTAGCAGTGGTGGTAGCTAGAGACAGTGGTAGCTAGAGACAGTGGTAGCTAGAGACAGTGGTAGCTAGAGACAGTGGTAGCTAGAGACAGTGGTAGCTAGAGACAGTGGTAGCTAGAGACAGTGGTAGCTAGAGACAGTGGTAGCTAGAGACAGTGGTAGCTAGAGACAGTGGTAGCTAGAGACAGTAGTAGCTAGAGACAGTGGCTAGAGACAGTGGTAGCTAGAGACAGTGTAGCTAGAGACAGTGGTAGCTAGAGACAGTGGTAGCTAGAGACAGTGGTAGCTAGAGATAGGGGTAGCTAGAGACAGAGACAGAGATAGCTAGCTAGAGATAGTGGTAGCTAGAGACAGTGGTTAGAGATAGGGGTAGCTAGAGACAGTGGTTAGAGATAGGGGTAGCTAGAGACAGTGGTTAGAGAGACAGGGGTAGCTAGAGACAGTGGTAGCTAGAGACAGTAGTAGCTAGAAACAGTAGTAGCTAGAGACAGTGGTAGCTAGAGACAGTGGTAGCTAGAGACAGTGGTAGCTAGAGATAGTAGCTAGAGACAGGGGTAGCTAGAGACAGTGGTAGCTAGAGATAGGGGTAGCTAGAGATAGTAGTAGCTAGAGATAGGAGAAGCTAGAGATAGTTGTAGCTAGAGATTGGGGTAGCTAGAGATAGGGGTAGCTAGAGACAGTAGTAGCTAGAGACAGTGGTATCTAGAGTCAGTGGTATATAGAGATAGTGGTAGCTAAAGACAGTGGTAGCTAGAGACAGTGGTAACTAGAGACAGTGGTAGCTAGAGACAGTGGTAGCTAGAGACAGTAGTAGCTAGAGACCGTGGTTAGAGATAGTGGTAGCTAGAGACAGTGGTAGCTAGAGACAGTGGTAGCTAGAGACAGTGGTAACTATAGACAGTGGTAGCTGGAGACAGTGGTAGCTAGAGACAGTAGTAGCTAGAGACAGTGGTTTGAGATAGGGGAAGCTAGAGAAAGTAGTAGCTAGAGACAGAGGTAGCTAGAGACAGTAGTAGCTAGAGACAGTAGTAGCTAGAGACAGTAGTAGCTAGAGACAGTAGTAGCTAGAGACAGTAGTAGCTAGAAACAGTAATAGCTAGAGACAGTGGTAGCTAGAGACAGTGGTAGCTGGAGACAGTGGTAGCTAGAGACAGTGGTAGCTAGAGACAGTAGTAGCTAGAGACAGTGGTAGCTAGAGACAGAGGTAGCTAGAGACAGTGGTAGCTAGAGACAGCGGTAGCTAGAGACAGTGGTAGCTAGAGACAGTGGTAGCTAGAGACAGTGGTAGCTAGAGACAGTGGTAGCTAGAGACAGTGGTAGCTAGAGACAGTGGTAGCTAGAGACAGTGGTAGCTAGAGACATTAGTAGCCAGAGACAGTGGTTAGAGATAGTGGTAGCTAGAGACAGCGGTAGCTAGAGACAGTGGTAGCTAGAGACAGTGGTAGCTAGAGACAGTGGTAGCTAGAGACAGTAGTAGCTAGAGACAGTGGTTTGAGATAGGGGTAGCTAGAGACAGTTGTAGCTAGAGACAGTAGTAGCTAGAGACAGTGGTAGCTAGAGACAGAGGTAGCTAGAGACAGTGGTAGCAGGAGACAGCGATAGCCAAAAACAGTGGTAGCTAGAGACAGTGTTAGCTAGAGACAGTGGTAGCAGGAGACAGTGGTAGCTGGAGACAGTGGTAGCTGGAGACAGTGGTAGCTAGAGACAGTGGTTAGAGATAGGGGTAGCTAGAGACAGTGGTAGCAGGAGACAATGGTAGCTGGAGACAGTGATAGCTAGAGACAGTTGTAGCTAGAGACAGTGGTAGCTAGAGACAGTGGTAGCTAGAGACAGTGGTAGCTAGAGACAGTGGTAGCTAGAGACAGTAGTAGCTAGAGACAGTGGTAGCTAGAGACAGTGGTAGCTAGAGACAGTGGTAGCTAGAGACAGTGGTAGCTAGAGACAGTGATAGCTAGAGACAGTGGTAGCTAGAGACAGTAGTAGCTAGAGACAGTGATAGCTAGAGACAGTGGTAGCTAGAGATAGGGGTAGCTAGAGATAGGGGTAGCTAGAGACAGTGGTTAGAGATAGGGGTAGCTAGAGATAGGGGTAGCTAGAGACAGTGGTTAGAGATAGGGGTAGCTAGAGATAGTGGTTAGAGATAGGGGTAGCTAGAGACAGTGGTTAGAGATAGGGGTAGCTAGAGACAGTGGTAGCTAGAGACAGTAGTAGCTAGAAACAGTAGTAGCTAGAGACAGTGGTAGCTAGAGATAGGGGTAGCTAGAGATAGTGGTAGCTAGAGATAGGGGTAGCTAGAGACAGTGGTAGCTAGAGATAGGGGTAGCTAGAGATAGTAGTAGCTAGAGATAGGAGAAGCTAGAGATAGTGGTAGCTAGAGATTGGGGTAGCTAGAGATAGGGGTAGCTAGAGACAGTAGTAGCTAGAGACAGTGGTATCTAGAGTCAGTTGTATATAGAGATAGTGGTAGCTAAAGACAGTAGTAGCTAGAGACAGTGGTAACTAGAGACAGTGGTAGCTAGAGACAGTGTAGCTAGAGACAGTAGTAGCTAGAGCAGTGGTTAGAGACAGTGGTAGCTAGAGACAGTGGTAGTTAGAGACAGTGGTAGCTAGAGACAGTGGTAGCTATAGAGACTAGAGAGTAGTAGCTAGAGACAGTAGTAGCTAGAGACAGTGGTAGTAGAGATAGGGGTAGCTAGAGACAGTAGTAGAGACAGAGGTAGCTAGAGACAGTAGTAGCTAGAGACAGTAGTAGCTAGAGACAGTAGTAGCTAGAAACAGTAATAGCTAGAGACAGTGGTAGCTAGAGACAGTGGTAGCTGGAGACAGTGGTAGCTAGAGACAGTGGTAGCTAGAGACAGTAGTAGCTAGAGACAGAGGTAGCTAGAGACAGAGGTAGCTAGAGACAGTGGTAGCTATAGACAGTAGTAGCTAGAGACAGTAGTAGCTAGAGACAGTGGTAGCTAGAGACAGTAGTAGCTAGAGACAGTAGTAGCTAGAGACAGAGGTAGCTAGAGACAGTGGTAGCTATAGACAGTAGTAGCTAGAGACAGTAGTAGCTAGAGACAGTGGTAGCTAGAGACAGTAGTAGCTAGAGACAGTAGTAGCTAGAGACAGTAGTAGCTAGAGACAGTGGTAGCTGGAGACAGAGGTAGCTAGAGACAGTAGTAGCTAGAGACAGCAGTAGCTAGAGACAGTGGTAGCTGGAGACAGTGGTAGCTAGAGACAGAGCTCACTATAAACAATGGATATATATATATGTGTAGAGAGAGTAGAGAGAGAAGGAGAGGGAGATGAGAGGAAGGGAGTAGTAGTCCAAACTAATGTTTTCTAAGGCAATTGTAATTTATCTATTACACATTTAATGTCCATGTTACAATGTACGTTAAATGAGAGAGACCGAGAAAGAGGCAGAGAGTGTGTGGGTGTGTGTTGGGGAGACTGAGTGAATATGTGAATGAGTGAGTGAGTGAGTGAGTGAGTGAGGGAGTGAGTGAATGAGTGAGTGAGTGAGTGAGTGAGTGAGTGAGTGAGTGAGTGAGTGAGTGAGTGAGTGAGTGAGTGAGTGAGTGAGTGAGTGAGTGAGTGAGTGAGTGAGTGAGTGAGTGAGTGAGTGAGTGAGTGAGTGAGTGAGTCAGTCAGTGAGTGAGTGAGTGAGTGAGTGAGTGAGTGAGTGAGTGAGTGAGTGAGTGAGTGAGTGAGTGAGTAAGTGAGTGAGTGAGTGAGGGAGTGAGTGAATGAGTGAGTAAGTGAGTCAGTAAGTGAGTGAGTGAGTGAGTGAGTGAGTGAGTGAGTGAGTGAGTGAGTGAGTGAGTGAGTGAGTGAGTGAGTGAGTGAGTGAGTGAGTGAGTGAGTGAGTGAGTGAGTGAGTGAGTGAGTGAGTGAGTGAGTGAGTGAGTGAGTGAGTGAGTGAGTGAGTGAGTGAGTGAGTGAGTGAGTTAGGTAGTGAGTGAGTGAGTGAGTGAGTGAGTGAGTGAGTGAGTGAGTGAGAGGAGTGAGTGAGAGTGAGTGAGTGAGGTGAGTGAGTGATGAGTGAGTGAGTGAGTGAGTGAGTGAGTGAGTGAGTGAGTGAGTGAGTGAGTGAGTGAGTGAGTGAGTGAGTGAGTGAGTGAGTGAGTGAGTGAGTGAGAGGAGGGAGGAGGAGGGAGTGAGTGAGTGAGTGAGTGGGTGAGTGAGTGAGTGAGGAGTGAGTGAGTGAGTGAGTGAGTGAGTGAGTGAGTGAGTGAGTGGAGTGAGTGAGTGAGTGAGTGAGTGAGTGAGTGAGTGAGTGAGTGAGTGAGTGAGGGAGTGAGTGAGTGAGTGAGTGAGTGAGTGAGTGAGTGAGTGAGTGAGTGAGTGAGTGAGTGAGTGAGTGAGTGAGTGTGTGAGTGAGTGAGTGAGTGAGTGAGTGAGTGAGTGAGTGAGTGAGTGAGTGAGGGAGTGAGTGAGTGAGGGAGTGAGTGAGTGGGTGAACAAGGAAACAAAGAGCCCTTCTCTTTTATTGCCACTAGTTCTCTTTACCTGTCCACCCGCTATATCCCCCCCCCCCCTATTCCCTATCAGGCTTTCTTACTCCACCCATTTCTCTCTCTCTCTCTCTCTCTCTCTCTCTCTCTCTCTCTCTCTCTCTCTCTCTCTTCTCTCTCTCTCTCTCTTTCTCTCTCGTTCTCTCTCTCTCTCCTACTTTTTCTCTCCCCCTCTATCCCTTTTTCCTGTCCTCCATCTCGCCCCCTCTATCCCCTCTTCTTGCCCTCCATCTCTTCCCCTCTATACCTTCTTCTTGTCCTCCATCTCTTCCCCTCTATACCTTCTTCTTATTCTCCATTTCTTCGTCTCTATACCTTCTTCTTGTTCTCCATCTCTCCCCCTGTATCCCTTCCTCCTGTCCTCCATCTCTCCCCAATCACATCCCTCTAGCTCAGACCTCATAACCAGAACCTTTGCACAAGCTGATAATTAAAAACAAACACCCTTCACAAGCTCTCTCCTCCGGGTAACTATTTCTCAGACAACTCTTTCAGTCAACACTCGCCACTTCCTCATACCACACTCGCTACCTGCAATACATGACGCGCACGCACACACGCGCACAGGAAACATAACCAGAAAACATAGCCAGAGACATTTTCAAGTGGTCATAGACTCCCTGCCGGGCGCTGACGTCATTGATTCCCTACCCACTCGTCTGGCCACCGTATGCCCTCAACTTGGGGGGGGGGGGGGGGGGGGGGGTGGGTGGGGGGGGGGGGGGGGTGGTGTCGCAAAAAAAAAACATTGACAGGGGAGGAAACTATTGTATAACACCCGGACAGGGGAGGAAACTACTGCCGCATAACACCCGTACAAGGGAGGATACTACTACCGCACAAAACCCGGACAGGGGAGTAAACTACTGTCGCACAACAAACGAATATGGGAGGAAACTATAGCCTCACAAAACACGGACAGGGGAGGAAATTACTGCCGCACAAAACATGGACAGGGGAGGAAACTACAGCCTCACAAAAATATGGACAGGGAAGAAATCTACTGCCGCACAACTTACGGACAGGGGAGAAAACGATTGCCTCACAAAACACGTACAGGGAAGGAAACTATTTTCACACAACACACTGACAGGAGAGAAAACTACTGCCGCACAAAACATAGACAGGGGAGGAAACTACTGCTGGAAAATACACCGACAGGGGGAAAACTACTGCCGCAGAAAAATGGACAGGGAAGGAAACTACTGCTGCACAACACTCGAACAGGGGAGAAAACTACTGTTGCACAACACACGGACAGGGAAGAAAACTACTGCAGCCAAAAATACAGACAGGGAAGGGAACTACTGCCGCAGAAAACACAGACAGGGAAGGAAACTACTACCACAGAAAAAACAGACAGGGAAGGAAACTACTGCCTCATAACACACACACAAGGAAGAAAACTACTGCCGCAAAAAACACAGACAGGGAAGGGAATTACTGCCGCACAACACACAGACAGGGAAGGAAACTACTACCACAGAAAACACTGCACGGGAGAGAGGGGCCTATTGACGCACAAAACACGGACAGGGTGGGAAACTATTGCCGCACAAAACATGGACATGGGAGGAAACAACTGCCGCACAAGACATGGACAGGGGAGGAAACTACTGCTGCAGAAAACACGGACGGGAGGAAACTACTGACTCACAAAACACGGACAGGAAAGAAAACTACTGCCGTACATCACCCGCAAAAAAATACAGATAGGGTGGAAAACTATTGTTGCAGAAAAAATGGACAAGGAAGGGAACTGCTGCTGCACAACACAGGGACAGAGAAGGAAACTACTGCCGAAGAAAATACAGACAGGGGAGAGAACTACTGACGCACAAAACACGGAAAAACACGGACAAGAGAGATAAAACACAGACAGGGAAGATAAAACACGGACAGCGAAGTTAAAGCACGCTCAAACACTTACATGACAGATCAAACACGGGCAAAGGAGACCAATTGGACAGTAAAGATAAAATACGGGCGGGGGGGGGGGGATACAAATGGAAAGGGGAGATACAAATGGGAAGGGGAGATACAAAAGGGCAACGTAGATGAAGATTCTGTCAGGGAATACAGATCACGCTGGGGAATATGAAACACGGATAGACACAGGGAAGACAAAACATGGGCAGGGGAGGAAAGGGGAAAAAAAGATACAGCCCTGGTGGGGTATGAAAACATCTGCAGGGGAAACAAAACACAGAAACGGGAGACAACAACAGACAGGGGAGATAAAACACGGGCAAGGGAGAGAAGGGCGCAATTACCAGTTAAGTAGACACAGACAGACAGCGAGAAATACAGACAAAAAGTCAGACAGACAGCCAGAAAGACAGACAAAGAGGCGGGCAGACAAACAGATAAAACTGCTGTGCGCCAGATATTTTAGCAGTTATGTCCCTTACATTGTATTTTCAAACATTTACAGTTATAGTTTTCTGTGTGGCTTGGTTTGGTTTCCAGTTATCTCCTTGAGAGATACAATTTATATATATTCAGTTTCGTTCTTTTCAGGACGAAATTTTTTGTCATTTGAAGCCCTACTCTGGCTTTTGCCAGGGGCCGCAATATAGGCAGGCCATCAATATGGCCAAATGTCTGAACGCGGTTTCTGGGACCTCTCCACGGCGATCCTCATCCGCATGGTGGCACTTTGTGTCATCGGGTGTTTATCGCTTGTGTGATGTCCTGGTGGGGTAGAAAGTCAGTCAGTCAATTTATTGTTATTTTGAAGCCCCACCCTGGCTCTTGCCTGGGGCCGCAATATAGTCCGGCCATAAATATGGTCTAATGGCTGAACGCGGTTTCTGGGACCATTTCACGGGTGATCTTCATCCACGTGATGGCACTTTGTGTCATCGGGTGTTTGTCGCTTGTGTTATGTCTGGTGGGGTCAAAATCTACTTCTAATAATTGGTTTGGTTTGCTTGCTGTAGTGATGGTCCTGTGTTCGATTCTATGTCGTGACAGGACTGTTGTTATTTAATTAACTGTCTGGTGCTCAAGGGTGTAGTCTTCATTTCTGGAGACCTAATACTCTTAAAATGAAATGTTACTTAGTATCCTTTTCCAAACCAACCCAAATATGTTATGGCTCTTGTGGTTTTTATGAACTGAAACGACAATATGTGCCAGTCATTTATACGATTATTTATATTATAATTATTTTTTTTAATATTATCATCAGTAGTACTTGTAGCAGTAGCAGCAGCAGTAGTAGTAGTAGTAGCAGCAGTAGTAGTAGCATCAGCATCAGTAGTAGCAGCAGCAGTAGTAGTAATAGCAGCAGCAGTAGTAGTAGTAATAGCAGCAGCATCTGTAGTAGCAGCAGCAGCAGCATCAGCAGCGGCAGTAGTAATAGTAGTAGTAGTAGTAGTAGTAGTAGTAGTAGTAGTAGTAGTAGTAGTAGTAGTAGTAGTAGTAGTAGTAGTAGTAGCAGCAGCAGTAGTAGTAGTAGTTGTAGTTGTTGTTGTTGTAATAGTAGTAGTGGTAGAAGTAGTAGTGGTAGTAGTAGTAGTGGTAGTAGTAGTAGTAGTGGTGGTTGTTGTTATGGTTGTTTTTGTTGTGGTTGAAGACTTACATAGCTTGACTGCAGTGTCCTCGTGTGATGCAACCATGCCTTATATATTTGTAGAAGATAAAACCAAGTGGCGGAATGAACTGCTAGCCATACGTCACATTTAACGATGCAGTAGTATGATGATGATAATGGTGATGATGCTGATGATAGTGATGGCAGTCATGATGATGTTAATGGTGGTGATGATGGTGGTGGTGGTGATAATGAGGATGATGATGATAGTGATGGCAGTGATAATGAAATTGATGGTGATGAGGATCGTTGTAGTGAACCATTTTCTCCTTAACAAGTTATGTTTCAGAAGGAATGACGTCAGCTAATAAATATGAATGAGAAATTTAAATGTAACTAGGGCAGAGCCGAGAAGCACGGGAAAAATGTTGCCCAAATGAAACCTTTGTGAACCAGACAACACGAAAATGTCGTAATCATAATGTGGGTAGTAGAAGATTTAATATGGTCTTAGAAGAAGCGTGTGAGCAGTCTCGTTTGGACCAAGAAACCGAATGCATGAAGAACGAAGGAGTGTTTGTCGTATCCAGTATGTGTCTGAGTCTGAATGTAGTTTCACACGCCTTACCTGGCCAGGCAGCAAAAGACTGACAGGAATTCTTCTGTCAGCTGATTGTATTCGTCGCCGTCATGAAGAATAGTTGTTTTTGTTTGGTTGTTATTGTGGAATTATCGGTGGTGTTTTTCCATCAGTGAGAAGGTAATGTTGACATTCGTTTGAATCAATCTTAGATATCAGTACCTAGGCTGCTTCCCTCGTCATGTACTGGCCGAAGAAACGGCGAGTGGAGAATAAAGTGTGAAATCGCATTGTGTCGTTCACTGTTGTCCATTTTTACTCGTGGTGTTGATGTCGGTGCGTTAAAGAGGAGTCTGCAAGTGACTGGAGCCAGAGTGAATAAGAACAGAGTCATTGCAGTGGTGGTGGTGATGATGATGATGATGATGATGATGATGATGATACTGATGCTGATGACAGTGGTGGTGATGACCTATAAATGCCGTCACACTTGAACAGACCGAGCTCTCTTTCAAGGGTGTCAAATATCGCGACGTATGTATCAATCGACGCACAGACATACCACCAGCATATACACATAGAGACATCTACATAAATGTATACCCGCAGTGCAACTAACAGGTCATTATACACACACACACACACACACACACACACATACATACTTTTCTGGTGGATTCATCAAATTGTCTTCTCTGGGCTGCTACCTACAGTTTTACCAGGCCATCTTCATATTATGGAGCCTCGTCAGGATGGCAGACCAACAAGGCAGGTTTCAGATAGCCCTTTTAACCTCCCCTCCACAGAAGTTTTTATTAGAGCACCTGTAACGAACGAACGAAGGAACGAACGAACAAACTTTATTTTCAAAGGGTTACAAATTGGGCACGCAGGCCCGTCTGACATTCGGCCCTTCTAAGTACTCATTTTTCAGAGTACTAATACCTGCTATCAATAAAGCATGTTATGGATTTAAAAAGAGTGGCTGCGAGTGGCACGGAGTGTTGGCTGGATAAGGCATAAAGGGACACACATCGTTGTACGCCATCATACACACTCACACACACGTATACATACATCTACATTTTCATACAGGTGAACTCATGTACAGACATACGTGATACATTCACACCTGCATCTACATACATATACAAGCATACACATACACAGAAATAAATGCACAAACAGAAAACACACACACACATACATTTATGGATATACATGCACACACGCATTCCATATATACACATCTATCATGCACATGCAGACACACATATACCATTACATGTACAGACACCAACATATGCCCAAAACCACACATTTACACTTACATGAATACATACACCCACACACATGCATACATATGCCCACACATTTATACCTAAACTCACATCTTTACACACATACAGACATACCTAAATATACTTTCATATATCCACATGCATACACACACAATCACACACACATGCAACTTGCATGCTTTTATAAATACACAAACACCCCATACCTACACAGCTCATATACCTGCATACACCCACATTATACCACACATACACACACAGACATCACATACTACACATACATATATCGCCTTGCACGTTCAAAGAGCATCCCCAAGGAAGGAGCTCTAGGTTATAATTAGAACACAAAACTAATAAATACGTCAGAGACAAAATATACAAATCTGCGGGACACCAGGAGACTCTCTTGGCAGTGGTGAAACATCGCAAGCTAGCTTGGTTTGGGCACTTGGTGAAACATCGCAATCTAGCTTGGTTTGGGCACTTGGTGAAACATCGCAAGCTAGCTTGGTTTGGGCACTTGGTGAAACATCGCAAGCTAGCTTGGTTTGGGCACTTGGTGAAACATCGCAAGCTAGCTTGGTTTGGGCACTTGGTGAAACATCGCAAGCTAGCTTGGTTTGGGCACTTGGTGAAACATCGCAAGTTAGCTTGGTTTGGGCACGTGGTGAAACATCGCAAGCTAGCTTGGTTTGGGCACTTGGTGAAACATCGCAAGCTAGCTTGGTTTGGGCACTTGGTGAAACATCGCAAGCTAGCTGGGTTTGGGGACTTGGTGAAACATCGCAAGCTAGCTTGGTTTGGGCACTTGGTGAAACATCGCAAGTTAGCTTGGTTTGGGCACGTGGTGAAACATCGCAAGCTAGCTTGGTTTGGGCACTTGGTGAAACATCGCAAGCTAGCTTGGTTTGGGCACGCGGTGAGACATGATTCGATTGCAAAGTGTACTTCAAGGAACATGGGGAAGGGGGTGGGGGTTGTCGAAGAAGAGGAGGGAAAAGAAGAACCTGGAGTTACGACATCAAGAAATGGACAGGACTAAGTTATCATACACTTATTCGTTAAGCGGAAGACTCAGAAAGATGGCATGTGTTATGTACTAGTGCTGCCACCAATACAGCTCAACGACCCTAACGGGTCAAGGGTTATGTTTTGTATGAATGACTAGGTTATGTGCACCATATAAAATGGCATTTCACACCACCATGAGCCATGAAACGGAATCCTGCAGAGTTGATGCTATCATACGAGGCAGACCCACATGCTGTCTCGACCGGCGACGAAGTCGTCTACTAGCGAGCTAATAAGTGACCCGGTCACCCAAGTGGGACATACACTCTGACGTACACACAACATACAGATCTAGACATGCTGTAGAGGGGCCCAAAGGAAACTAATGTGATACGGTCAAACAGGGGTTCTGGACTGGGCTCCTTGTGGTGTTCATCCTAAAGATGTCAATCCTGAGGCGGATCTGTGAAAAATTAAGTAGACAAACAGACAAACAGGTTTCGATCTAACAAGTTTTGGGCAGCCTGCAGTTCTCATGCTGCAGATATTTACACAGTTATCTCTTTTAGACAAGCTAACACAAGCAGACATACACGGCACGCTTATGGGAAAAGAACAGTCAAAGAAGCCAAAGGCACCTTCTCCATGACAACCACCAGCATGACGATAGAGGTGATGGCAGTGACACAAGCGTTCGCCTGGCTCGAAAAACAAAAATACACCCGCCTATGTATACTCAGTGATTCAGTGATTCTGTTTTGTTCCGGGACACGCAGGCGTCGATGGAAATGGCAGAGTGGATAGGTTGGCTGGATCCGCTTTCAGAGCGGACTGTCAGACTATATTATGCTGATATTATTATTAACCTCTGAGAAATGGGACGTTTGGAGGACTCTGGGGGAAGTGAATCCACATCACTCGCCAGAATGATAGACTTGGGAGTTAAGATCAGCATAGCAACAACAACAACAACAAAAAACGAGATGCACACCAGCTTGTGAATCAACATAGAACTGATACTATTAGCCACTGGACGCTGGGGTTCATTCTGAGGGTATGATCTGATCACCTATGGACATGTCCGGAATTCAATTATGATAAACCAAATAACTAACTAACATGTACAAAGACATACACACAGCTATACACACATACTTACATGCAGACAGAGGTGCCACACACTCCATGCATAAGCACTAAAATCTTCACACAAGCATACATACACGCACACACACACACACATCGATACATATGCATTCACGTAATTGGATTCACCTTCAAACATATAAGTACAATGATGCTGGAATACTTACACAAACAAGCATACATATATTGCATTACTACGGTAATATATACGTAAATACATATAATGTAATATACACACACATACACACACACGCAGAGAGAGAGAGAGAGAGAGAGAGAGAGAGAGAGAGAGAGAGAGAGAGAGAGAGAGAGACCCTACTAACAGACACACGACCGAATTCATACAGGTATCTACATCACACACACAAACACACACACATATATATTTTTAGAGTGGGAACAAACGTTGTGTTGTGAACTGTAGAACAGAAAATGGCGCTTGGCCTGTTGCCACAGAATTAGTGGTGCCTAATATGGTTAAAATTGATCGCGTGTGCAACTTCTGATTGTTTGTGACTGCTGCTTTCGTCGACGATGAGATGCATTTCAATTGTCTAACTATTTCTGTTTTCCCTTATGATAGTAACCTTAAGCTTGTAATGTCCGTGTATGCTGGTGGATACGCTGAGACTGCAGTCTCTGTCAGAAGCTATGGGGTGACCAGTGGCTTATGAAGCTGAAACTAAGATTACAAGATTACACATGCACTAACACACTCAAATAAAAAAAAAAAACACATACGCATACACACAGGTACCTGCAACCTGCATCCACGTGCACAGACACAAACACACTCACATACACACAAGCACATACGCACAGCCACACAGGGGGCTCAGTGGTCTCGGGGCATTGCGTCTGCCTCGAGTGCTGGAGGTTTCGGGCTCAAGCCCCGGTGAAGGTTTGGATTTTTTTTTTTTCACGTGGACTTCTAGTAATTCCCCTAGTGTCTTGGTAGTAAGATCGAACGCCGGTGTGTATTGTTGCGCACGTAAAAAAAATCTCTTGTCCGTTGGAAATTAAAAAGAATAACCTAACGGCGCTGCCCGAGCCAAATGTGGTGTTGAAAATCTACGTACTTTGAGATCCTCGCCAATACTAGGATTTGGTGCACTGCGCTGAGAATTTCGGGACTCAGGCTTGAGTTAGAAGTAGAACGCAGCACTTATGGGTTACTGTCCTTGTGCCATGATGGTGATCAGTTGTTTGAACCTAAACCTTAAACCTTTAAACACGTGTATGATCTCACACACACCCACACCCATACACACACACGCACGCACACACACACACACACACATCTATAATAATTCCATACCCGAAGACCACTTCTGCTGCTACACAAGGATAGCTGTGCCCTGACTGAATCACCTGGTGTACCTATTGTCTACCCAGGGTGGGGAGGGGGCGGGGAGGCGTAGGGGATGCCGGCTCTCCCAAACCATATGCGTTACCATGGTTACGCCTTATCTCTCCCTGCTCAGCAAACAGAGATATGTGGCCATTATTTTGTTGTAGACGTCAACTAACATTGGTTGTTTTATGTGCTCGCTTGCATTCCGGGTTTGTTTCTTCTACAATGACCCAGCCGCAGTATTTTCGTGTCCTGTCGTTGTTATGTCAGGAGATGTTATGTCAGGAGATGTTATGTCAGGAGATGTTATGTCAGGAGATGTTATATCAGGAGATGTTATGTCAGCAGATGTTATGTCAGCAGATGGTATGTCAGCAGATGTTATATCAGCAGATGTTATGTCAGCAGATGTTATATCAGGAGGTGTTATGTCAGCAGATGTTATGTCAGCAGATGTTATATCAGCAGATGTTATGTCAGCAGATGTTATGTCAGCAGATGTTATGTCAGGAGATGTTATTTCAGCAGATGTTATGTCAGGAGGTGTTATGTCAGGAGATGTTATGTCAGGAGATGTTATGTCAGGAGATGTTATGTCAGCAGATGGTATGTCAGGAGATGGTATGTCAGGAGATGTTATGTCAGGAGATATGTCAGCAGATGTTATGTCAGCAGATGTTATGTCAGCAGATGTTATGTAGGAGGTGTTATGGCAGGAGATGTTATTTCAGCAGATGTTATGCCAGGAGATGTTATGTCAGGAGATGTTATGTCAAGAGATGTTATGTCAGGAGATGTTATGTCAGGAGATATTTTTGTAGGAGATGAGATGTTATGTCAGGGGATGTTATGTTAGGGGATGTTATGTCAGGAGATGTTATGTCAGGAGATGTTAGGTTAGGAGATATTATGTCAGGAGATGTTATGTCAGGAGATGTTATGTCAGGAGATGTCATGTCAGGAGATGTTTTGTCAGGAGATATTATGTCAAGAGATGTTATGTCAGGAGATGTTATGTCAGGGGATGTTATGTCAGGGGATGTTATGTCAGGAGATGTTATGTCAGGTGATGTTAGGTTAGGAGATGTTATGTCAGTATATGTCATGTCAGGATATGTCATGTCAGGAGATGTTATGTCAGAAGATATTATGTCAGGAGATGAGATGTTATGCCAGGGGATGTTTTTTCAGGAGATGTTATGTCCGGAGATATTATGTCAGGAGATGTTATGTCAGCAGATGTTATGTCAGGAGGTGTTTTAGGAGATTTTATGCGAAGAGATAGCTGTCGATTTCAAATTGACAGCCAAATATTTATCTAATTTTGTTCTAAAAATTTCAACTTTGTGTCAGTTTTGAAGGGTTCCAAAATACCAACTGATACATGGTGTTGAAGAATGCAGAATATATGCGCGCGTGTTTGCTCACATATTCTCACTCACAAACACACAGATATACGGAGAAAGAAAAAAAAAGAGAGAGAGAGAGAGTGAGAGAGAGAGAGAGAGAGAGAGAGAGAGAGAGAGAGAGAGAAGTATAAAATAGGTTATTGGATCTACGCAAGAAAGAAATTATTTTATTTCAGAGAGAAAGAAGCGAACGGGCAGAAGAAGAAGAAGAAGAAAAGATGAAGAAGAAGAAGAAGAAGAAGAAGAAGAAGAAGAAGAAGAAGAAGAAGAAGAAGAAGAAGAAGAAGAAGAAGAAGAGAAGGAAGAAGAAGAAGAAGAAGAGGAGGAGGAGGAGGAAGAGGAAGAAGAAGAAGAAGAAGAAGAAGAAGAAGAAGAAGAAGAAGAAGAAGAAGAAGAAGAAGAAGAAGAAGAAGAAGAAGAAGAAGAAGAAGAAGAAGAAGAAGAAGAAGAAGAAGAAGAAGAAGAAGAAGAAGAAGAAGAAGAAGAAGAAGAAGAAGAAGAAGAAGAAGAAGAAGAAGAAGAAGAAGAAGAAAAGAAAAAGTAGTATAAGTAAAGAAGGCAGCAACCATCCGCCTTCTCCTTGCAGCTTGAGCCACTCACCCCCAACCAAAACCTGCGCCACATTTTCATCTCGCGCCATGCAACGTGCAAGGATTCCTGGGCATCTTAGGTCACATTTACCAGCAGACTCGGTACCCAGCTGTAAACCACAGGCTCGTTCGCCGACTCCAGCAACTACAGAAAATCACCTGACCTTACCTGTGCTCTCACATCCATGCAGCGGTTCCTAAACTTGTCTCCTTCAGGGAGCTCTCTCGGGATGACAGTTCGTGTGATGTTGTTTGTAAAAGACTACTCTCACTTTCCATAGATATCTGCACTAATAACGCAGTCTTCTTCACAAGATCATGGAAAACAAATGTTGGTACACGGCACGAACTCCGTATTGCCTGTAAAGATGCTTGCGTATTTATAAAAGAATCTCGCAGGCTATTTTGAAAAAGTTCGTATTGTTTTCGCGATATAAACAGCGAAAAAAAAACATGCAATAAGTTGTGCAATGTATTTGTTTGTGTCCGCATTTTTCAACTTTACAACGGGAAAACATGGTTTTTATTTACTATCTATTAAAAATATGCCGCTGGGTTTACGGTTCGCAGAACACGTAACTCGTGTTAACAGTATTACTCTAGTGACAAGAACGCTCGCTGTATGTTTACGCCACTGTGCAGAAACTGCAACTGCTGAGAGCTACCAGTTACTAATACTATTATACTAGCTGCGCATGCAAATTCTCAACAGTAAAGTGGGGAGAAGAAAAATATCAGCTGACACCCTCTTCCCTGTAATCGTTATCGGATACGCCTAGTTTTTGTCTAAATTGCCAGTGATGTTAAGTATCGTTTAGTCAGTCGCAGACGCAAACCCTGACCACGTCGACCACAATCTGAGAATCACTGTTAAACATCGAATGCTAAAGTTCAAAGACAAAAGGGCGCAACTTTTTTCTTCATCTTCTCCAGGGTACCCTTGTCTTGTGCCCGTGGCCAGGAGAGGAAACTCGACGTCAGGTGTGTTCCGTGCCCTTGCCTTCTGAAGGATACGTCGGCAGGCATTCAATGATTCTGTGGAGTTAGAATTGGTGAGTTTATATTGTGCATAATATTTCCCATTTGTAGGCTGTGATTTATGTATGCAAGGCCAGGCATTTAGTTGCGCAATTTTGCGGAGTTAATATTTTAATATCTTTCCCAAATTATTGATATTTTTTCAACATTATTATTATTGCGTTCTCTGCTGCAGCAGCCGCTGCTGTTTCTTCTGCTGCTTTTTTTCCTACTGCTTCTTCTTTTTCTTTTGCTGCTGCTTCTCCTCTTCAACTTCTTTGTTGCGATGGATTCATTAATAACACCGACAAGAGAGTTTTTTTTTTAAATTTTGGTGTCCCTGCTAAGCTCTGTGATCTTTTTATAGCTTAAAGGTTTGACTTTACTGTTAAACACACACGCACATGCGCGCGCGCGCACACACACACACACAAACTTACACAAAGAAGGCGCTGACGCAAAGAAAAAAACGTTAAGAGTGAAAGAAGGGGGTCGTGGGAGGGGAAACTACGTGAGTGAGAAAGGAGAGAGCTCAAGGTGTCTAAACTTCTTAAAGTATGTAATAATAATAATAATTATAATAATATGACAAATGGCAAATAACTAGAGTAACATCTTTAAAAAGAAAACGTGTGAATATATACTTGAAATGACAAACTGGTACACATGGTTATTAGTGTCCTTGACCCCCTCTGCGCCCACATACACATTTTCTCACAGCGAAGGGAGCCCTGTCCCGCCCCACCGTTCCGTGATTTAAAAGCTTGGGGGAAAAAAAAGGGGGGGGGGGGCGACGATGGGGACTCAAGGTACCTAAGACTCAAATTTGCGGCGTCTCTTGACATTGAAGAGTGACGGATGTGTCAGGCCACACTGTGATCCCCCGTCATGTCCAGCTGTGACGGATGTGTCAGGCCACACTGTGATCCCCCGTCATGTCCAGCTGTGACGGATGTGTCAGGCCACATTGTGATCCCCCGTCATGTCCAGCTGTGACGGATGTGTCAGGCCACACTGTGATCCCCCGTCATGTCCAGCTGTGACGGATGTGTCAGGCCACACTGTGATCCCCCGTCATGTCCAGCTGTGACGGATGTGTCAGGCCACACTGTGATCCCCCGTCATGTCCAGCTGTGACGGATGTGTCAGGCCACACTGTGATCCCCCGTCATGTCCAGCTGTGACGGATGTGTCAGGCCACACTGTGATCCCCTGTGATGTCCAGCCGTGACAGGTCAGAGCTCATTGTCCCTCAACGACCTGAATTATGAAGTCATCATTCCTCATCCACCCACCACTACAGCCTGCAGTCAGCAGTGATCCATTCATTCCTCATCCACCCACCACTACAGCCTGCAGTCAGCTGTGATCCATTCATTCCTCATCCACCCACCACTACAGCCTGCAGTCAGCTGTGATCCATTCATTCCTCATCCACCCACCACTACAGCCTGCAGTCAGCTGTGATCCATTCATTCCTCATCCACACACCACTACAGCCTACAGTCAGCTGTGATCCATTCATTCCTCATCCACACACCACTACAGCCTACAGTCAGCTGTGATCCATTCATTCCTCATCCACACACCACTACAGCCTACAGTCAGCTGTGATCCATTCATTCCTCATCCACACACCACTACAGCCTACAGTCAGCTGTGATCCATTCATTCCTCATCCACCCACCACTACAGCCTGCAGTCAGCTGTGATCCATTCATTCCTCATCCACCCACCACTACAGCCTACAGTCAGCAGTGATCCATTCATTCCTCATCCACACACCACTACAGCCTACAGTCAGCAGAGATCCATTTATTCCTCATCCACCCACTACTACAGCCTACAGTCAGCAGTCAGCGGTGATCCATTCATTCCTCATCCACCCACCACTACAGCCTGCAGTCAGCTGTGATCCATTCATTCCTCATCCACCAGCACTACAGCCTGCTGTCAGCAGTGATCCATTCATTCCTCATCCACCCACCACTACAGCCTACAGTCAGCTGTGATCCATTAATTCCTCATCCACCCACCACTACAGCCTACAGTCAGCAGTGATCCATTCATTCCTCATCCACACACCACTACAGCCTACAGTCAGCAGAGATCCATTCATTCCTCATCCACCCACTACTACAGCCTACAGTCAGCAGTCAGCGGTGATCCATTCATTCCTCATCCACCCACCACTACAGCCTGCAGTCAGCAGTGATCCATTCATTCCTCATCCACCCACCACTACAGCCTGCAGTCAGCAGTGATCCATTCATTCCTCATCCACCAGCACTACAGCCTGCAGTCAGCGGTGATCCATTAATTCCTCTTCCACTCACCACTACAGCCTGTAGTCAGCGGTGATCCATTCATTCCTCATCCACCCACCACTACAGCCTACAGTCAGCAGTGATCCATTCATTCCTCATCCACCCACCACTACAGCCTGCAGTCAGCAGTGATCCATTCATTCCTCATCCACCCACCACTACAGCCTACAGTCAGCAGTGATCCATTCATTCCTCATCCACCCACCACTACAGCCTACAGTCAGCGGTGATCCATTAATTCCTCTTCCACCCACCACTACAGCCTGCAGTTAGCGGTGATCCGTTCATTCCTCATCCACCCACCACTACAGCCTGCAGTTAGCGGTGATCCTTTCATAGCACTTGTGTTTAGAACCTTCAGCTTTGCCTTAACACTCCGGAGTATCTGCTGTTTTTTTTTTTTTTCATTCCAATACTTACCTGTGCGTCGTGCGTGGTTATCTTCTTGGCTTGATTAGTTCACACGTCATGTTCTTTTAATGATTATTTTCCTGCTTGTTGCGTTAAACAAGGTAGCAATTACACACGTGCATAGATCAGATGTCCAGTGGATATTTCTAGTATTGTAAAAAGGTAAAGGTAAAGTCGGGAGATGTCAACCAGCATCATTGTACACTGTTATAAACTATAAGTGCTCTGCCACCAGTACGGACAGCTGATAAGAAACTATTCGTCTGTGTCGCTTGCCTCAAGTAACTCCATATCTACGGCGACGTTCCTCCATTCACCCCAGAGTGTCAACTCTGGTACCCATTTCCTGCGAGGCTGGGTGAACCCCGGGAAGCGTCCGGTTTCGAACACCGACCGTGGCTGCAGCGAGTCATAGCTGGATTTGAAAGCGAACCTCCTATCGACTGCGCTAACGCGGCTCCCATAGTGTTGTATTGGCAATCACATCCCACATCAATGATGAATGTTTCTTATAGACCCGTGCGTTGAACATGACCATGTCATAGTCATGTGATCAGCACTGGCCTATGGTAAGAAGAGCCTCTGTTTATTGTCACATGATGCATAAGTTCAATGTCTGACCGGAAATGAAACAGCCTGATTTATCTAACATCTTTACAATGAAGTTCAAAGAGCGATGACTGAGTTGTTTTTTTTTTTTAAGGATTTTAACTAGTGGGCATTCACCGAAGAATGCGGGCAGCGTACGGTATCAAATGAGTGTCGAAAACAACAGTGAGAGACTGATTCCCGAAGACAACAGTGACAGACTGGGCTCCGAAGACAACAGTGACAGACTGGGCCCCGAAGACAACCGTGACAGACTGGGCGCAGAAGACAACAGTGACAGACTTGGCGCCGAAGACAACAGTGACAGACTGGGCTCCGAAGACTACAGTGACAGACTGGGCGCCGAAGACAACAGTGACAGACTAGGCCCCGAAAACAACAGTGACAAACTGGGCCCCGAAGACAACCGTGACAGACTGGGCGCCGAAGACAACAGTGACAGACTGGGCGCCGAAGACAACAGTGACAGACTGGGCGCCGAAGACAACAGTGACAGACTGGGCTCCGAAGACTACAGTGACAGACTGGGCGCCGAAGACAACAGTGACAGACTAGGCCCCGAAGACAACAGTGACAGACTGGGCGCCTAAGACAACAGTGACAGACTGGACGCCGAAGACAACAGTGTCAGACTGGGCGCCGAAGACAACAGTGACAGACTGGGCGCCGAAGACAACAGTGACAGACTGGGCGCCGAAGACAACAGTGACAGACTGGGCGCCGAAGACTACAGTGACAGACTGGGCGCCGAAGACAACAGTGACAGACTGGGCCCCGAAGACAACAGTGACAGACTGGGCGCCTAAGACAACAGTGGCAGACTGGACACCGAAGACAACAGTGTCAGACTGGGCGCCGAAGACAACAGTGACAGACTGGGCCCCGAAGACAACAGTGACAGACTTGGCGCCGAAGACAACAGTGACAGACTGGGCTCCGAAGACTACAGTGACAGACTGGGCGCCGAAGACAACAGTGACAGACTGGGCTCCGAAGACTACAGTGACAGACTGGGCGCCGAAGACAACAGTGACAGACTAGGCCCCGAAAACAACAGTGACAGACTGGGCCCCGAAGACAACCGTGACAGACTGGGCGCCGAAGACAACAGTGACAGACTGGGCGCCGAAGACAACAGTGACAGACTGAGCCCCGAAGACAACAGTGACAGACTGGGCCCCGAAGACAACCGTGACAGACTGGGCCTCGAAGACAACAGTGACAGACTGGGCCCCGAAGACAACCGTGACAGACTGGGCCTCGAAGACAACCGTGACAGACTAGGCCCCGAAGACAGCAGTGACAGACTAGGCCCCGAAGACAGCAGTGACAGACTAGGCCCCGAAGACAACAGTGACAGACTGGGCCCCGAAGACAACAGTGACAGACTGGGCGCCGAAGACAACAGTGACAGACTGGGCCTCGAAGACAACAGTGACAGACTGGGCGCCGAAGACAACCGTGACAGACTGGGCGCCGAAGATAACCGTGACAGACTGGGCCCCGAAGACAACCGTGACAGACTGGGCCCCGAAGACAACCGTGACAGACTAGACCCCGAAGACAACCGTGACAGACTGGTCCCCGAAGATGACAGTGACAGACTGGTCCCCGAAGACAACAGTGAGAGACTGGGCACCGAAGACAACCGTGACAGACTGGGCCTCGAAGACAACAGTGACAGACTGGGCCCCGAAGACAACCGTGACAGACTGGGCCTCGAAGACAACCGGACAGACCCTCGAAGACAACCGTGACAGACTAGGCCCCGAAGACAGCAGTGACAGACTAGGCCCCGAAGACAGCAGTGACAGACTAGGCCCCGAAGACAACAGTGACAGACTGGGCCCCGAAGACAACAGTGACAGACTGGGCGCCGAAGACAACAGTGACAGACTGAGCCTCGAAGACAACAGTGACAGACTGGGCGCCGAAGACAACCGTGACAGACTGGGTGCCGAAGATAACCGTGACAGACTGGGCCCCGAAGACAACCGTGACAGACTGGGCCCCGAAGACAACCGTGACAGACTAGACCCCGAAGACAACCGTGACAGACTGGTCCCCGAAGATGACAGTGACAGACTGGTCCCCGAAGACAACAGTGAGAGACTGGGCACCGAAGACAACCGTGACAGACTGGGCCCCGAAGACAACCGTGACAGACTGGGCCCCGAAGACAACCGTGACAGACTGGGCCCTGAAGACAACCGTGACAGACTGGGCGCCGAAGACAACCGTGACAGACTGGGCGTTGAAGACAACAGTGACAGACTGGGCGCCGAAGACAACAGTGACAGACTGGGCGCCGAAAACAACAGTGACAGACTGGGCGCCGAAGACAACAGTGAGAGACTGGACACCGAAGACAACCGTGACAGACTGGGCACCGAAGACAACCGTGACAGACTGGGCCGAAGACAACCGTGACAGACTGGGCCCTGAAGACAACTGTGACAGACTGGGCGCCGAAGACAACCGTGACAGACTTGGCGCCGAAGACAACCGTGACAGACTTGGCGCCGAAGACAACAGTGACAGACTGGGCCCCGAAGACAACAGTGACAGACTGGGCGCCGAAGACAACAGTGACAGACTGGGCGCCGAAGACAACCGTGACAGACTGGGCCCCGAAGACAACAGTGACAGACTGGGCCCCGAAGACAACAGTGACGGACTGGGCGCAGAAGACAACAGTGACAGACTGGGCGCCGAAGACAACCGTGACAGACTGGGCACCGAAGACAACCGTGACAGACTGTGCCCCTAAGACAACAGTGAGAGACTGATTCCCGAAGACAACAGTGACAGACTGGGCTCCAAAGACAACTGTGAAAGACTGGGCCCCGAAGAGAACAGTGACAGACTGGGCGCCGAAAACAACAGTTACAGACGGGGCCCCAGTGTTCAGGATAAGACGTGAGTTCACCACAAAGATTCCAGTATGGGAAAGTGTGTTCACAGTGGGTAGCGCAGATGTTGACCCACCACCAAAAAGAAGGTACGCCTTGAAGGGTGTTTCAGCCACTTGATGCCAGGGTAAAACATCTGACTTCTGCCCAGTGGAAGGCGATGAATCATGTTATCACCACTTTGAGCATAGTGGAAGGCGATCAATCATGTTATCACCACTTTGAGCATAGTGGAAGGCGATGAATCATGTTATCACCACTTTGAGCATAGTGGAAGGCGATGAATCATGTTATCACCACTTTGAGCATAGTGGAAGGCGATGAATCATGTTATCACCACTTTGAGCATAGTGGAAGGCGATGAATCATGTTATTACCACTTTGAGCACAGTGAAAGGCGATGAATCATGTTATCAGCTCTTTGAGCATAGTGGAAGGCGATGAATCATGTTATCAGCTCTTTGAGCATAATGGAAGGCAATGACTCATGTTATCACCACTTTGAGCATAGTGGAAGGCGATGAATCATGTTATCAGCTCTTTGAGCATAGTTGAAGGCGATGAATCATGTTATCAGCTCTTTGAGCATAGTGGAAGGCGATAAATCATGTTATCAGCTCTTTGAGCATAGTGGAAGGCGATGAATCATGTTATCACCACTTTGAGCATAGTGGAAGGCGAAGAATCATGTTATCACCACTTTGAGCATAGTGGAAGGCGATGAATCATGTTATCAGCTCTTTGAGCATAGTGGAAGGCGATGAATCATGTTATCACCACTTTGAGCATAGTGGAAGGCGATGAATCATGTTATCAGCTCTTTGAGCATAGTTGAAGGCGATGAATCATGTTATCAGCTCTTTGAGCCGAACACAAGTAGAAAGCATGCAGTGGAAGCACGTGGGTTTCTGTTCAAATCCGGGGTATCTGATGCAACTTAAAATTGGTTCACGAAGATGATTTAGGGGAATGTTTTGGGGAAAATAATCGGCTGTGACAAAGACTATCCTCAACTGCCGCTGTCTATACAAGAAATAGCGTCTAAAAGTTTAAAGAGTAAAGGTCAATAGAATTGACTTCATTGGTGCAGGATGTATCCACGTAACTCGTTCTCCCTCCATAAAGTGGCCAGCCACCAACTGCTAGCGTCTCACGAAGCTTCCGAGTTTCACCGATGTGCTCTGTGGATATCCCTATAGATCAGTGGTTCTCAACCTGCGGGTCGCCACCCGTTTGTGGGGTCGAACGACCCTTTCTCCGGGGTCGCCTTAGACCATCTGAAAACACATTTCACTGAAGTTAAGGAGTAGTCAACTGTATGGTTGAGTGTGGCCACAACACAGGAAACTGTATAAAAGTGTGGCCACAACACAGGGAACTGTATTAAAGGGTGGCCACAACACAGGGAACTGTATTAAAGTGTGGCCACAACACAGGGAACTGTATTAAAGGGTGGCCACAACACAGGGAACTGTATTAAAGGGTGGCCACAACACACGGAACTGTATTAAAGTGTGGCCACAACACAGGGAACTGTATTAAAGGGTGGCCACAACACAGGGAACTGTATTAAAGGGTGGCCACAACACACGGAACTGTATTAAAGTGTGGCCACAACACAGGGAACAGTATTAAAGGGTGGCCACAACACAGGGAACTGTATTAAAGGGTGGCCACAACACACGGAACTGTATTAAAGGGTGGCCACAACACAGGGAACTGTATTAAAGTGTGGCCACAACACACGGAACTGTATTAAAGGGTGGCCACAACACAGGGAACTGTATTAAAGTGTGGCCACAACACAGGGAACTGTATTAAAGGGTGGCCACAACACAGGGAACTGTATTAAAGTGTGGCCACAACACACGGAACTGTATTAAAGTGTGGCCACAACACAGGGAACTGTATTAAAGGGTGGCCACAACACAGGGAACTGTATTAAAGGGTGGCCACAACACACGGAACTGTATTAAAGTGTGGCCACAACACAGGGAACTGTATTAAAGGGTGGCCACAACACAGGGAACTGTATTAAAGGGTGGCCACAACACACGGAACTGTATTAAAGTGTGGCCACAACACAGGGAACAGTATTAAAGGGTGGCCACAACACAGGGAACTGTATTAAAGGGTGGCCACAACACACGGAACTGTATTAAAGTGTGGCCACAACACAGGGAACTGTATTAAAGGGTGGCCACAACACAGGGAACTGTATTAAAGGGTGGCCACAACACACGGAACTGTATTAAAGTGTGGCCACAACACAGGGAACTGTATTAAAGGGTGGCCACAACACACGGAACTGTATTAAAGTGTGGCCACAACACAGGGAACTGTATTAAAGGGTGGCCACAACACAGGGAACTGTATTAAAGTGTGGCCACAACACACGGAACTGTATTAAAGTGTGGCCACAACACAGGGAACTGTATTAAAGGGTGGCCACAACACAGGGAACTGTTTTAAAGGGTGGCCACAACACAGGGAACTGTATTAAAGTGTGGCCACAACACACGGAACTGTATTAAAGTGTGGCCACAACACAGGGAACTGTATTAAAGTGTGGCCACAACACAGGGAACTGTTTTAAAGGGTGGCCACAACACAGGGAACTGTATTAAAGTGTGGCCACAACACACGGAACTGTATTAAAGGGTGGCCACAACACAGGGAACTGTATTAAAGGGTTGCCACAAGATAGGGAACTGTATTAAATGGTCCCCACAACATAGGGAACTGTATTAAAGGGTGGCCACAACATAGGGAACAGTATTAAAGGGTGTTGCTACTGCTACTACAAATACTGTTGCTACTGCTACTACAAATGTTGTTGCTACTGCTACTACAAATGCTGTTGCTACTGCTACTGCTACTACTACAAATACTGTTGCTACTGCTACTACAAATACTGTTGCTACTGCTACTGCTACTACAAATGTTGTTGCTACTGCTACTACAAATACTGTTGCTACTGCTACTACAAATGTTGTTGCTACTGCTACTACAAATACTGTTGCTACTGCTACTACAAATGTTGTTGCTACTGCTACTACAAATACTGTTGCTACTGCTACTACAAATGTTGTTGCTACTGCTACTACAAATACTGTTGCTACTGCTACTACAAATACTGTTGCTACTGCTACTGCTACTACTAAATACTGTTGCTACTGCTACTACAAATGCTACTGCTACTACAAACTGTTGCTACTGCTACTACAAATGTTGTTGCTACTGCTACTACAAATACTGTTGCTACTGCTACTACAAATGTTGTTGCTACTGTTACTACAAATACTGTTGCTACTGCTACTACAAATGTTGTTGCTACTGCTACTACAAATACTGTTGCCACTGCTACTACAAATACTGTTGCTACTGCTACTACAAATGTTGTTGCTACTGTTACTACAAATACTGTTGCTACTGCTACTACAAATGTTGTTGCTACTGTTACTACAAATACTGTTGCTACTGCTACTACAAATGTTGTTTCTACTGCTACTACAAATACTGTTGCTACTGCTACTACAAATACTGTTGCTACTGCTACTACAAATGTTGTTGCTACTGCTACTACAAATACTGTTGCTACTGTTACTACAAATACTGTTGCTACTGCTACTACAAATGTTGTTGCTACTGCTACTACAAATAGTGTTGCTACTGCTACTACAAATGCTGTTGCTACTGCGACTTCAAATGTTGTTTCTACTGCTACTACAAATGTTGTTGCTACTGCTACTACAAATTTTGTTGCTACTGCTACTACAACTATTTGTACTACTAATATTATTAATATTACAAATTACCAGTATTAACAATATTAACGTGACTCCATAGTTAATTGAACAATTCTGTTTGTTTTTTCTCCACAGGATATTGTCCCAGCTTTGTTTGCCAGGTACACACACCACAGATTCAGAGCCAGAATATTTCGCGCTACGTGGATTACTAATTCAACTTTCAACATTCCAGCGAGTTTTCATGCGATTCCACTAACTTGACCCCCAGACCAACCACTGGCATCGTAGCTCAGCCTCCCTTCTGCAATGGGCCAATCAGCAAAGGTCGTGCCCCATGCCAAGGTTAAGATTGACCATCATGCCAAACTGGCAGAGGAAATGAAGCAAAGGTTAAAGGTTGAGGAACTAGCAGAGAACATCGATGAGCTTGAAGAGGTGGTTGAAGATGTTTTCCCGATCCTTATGTTCACAGTCATCATCTCAACTGCCATTCTCATCATCTTCCTCATCCGGATGTACATGAGGTACTCCATTCCGAATCCAAGCAAGAATAAAATTAACGGAAAGACGGTTCTTATAACAGGTGGGTACCTGTGGCCTGTGTCCCTTGACCTCGTTTCGCGGGTTGACTATATCTAAGAACGGTACCAGGTCATGTCTGAGACAACATACTGACACTGACTCTATCACTCGCCCAGTGATGATTGGTCTCCCAAACATTTGGATGATTAAATGAGTGAGTCGGAGATTGGGAGAGTAAGTGAGTGGATAAGTATGTGAGTGAGTTGTTTGCATATATCAATGAGTGAGTCAGTGATTGACTGGGTGGGTGACAGTGGGTAAGTCAATTATATTTTTCTACTGTCTTCCAACGTCTAATCAACCACACTTCTCCCCCCTACCCCACACACACATACACACACATATACGGTGTAGCCATGTAGAGCACACACTACATGATAACAACTGTTGCTCAGTCATACTAAAAAGCTTTACACTGAGAAATATCTGAGGCTTCTTGATCATAACAAGATAATAAACACATTAAAAACAGATTTCCAACTGTTGGACCCAAACCCCACAAACAGACCAGGTACCGGCGCCAACCAATTCCGTCAAATGATTGGCTGAGCCAGGATCCAAGTGCCATAACTCTTCTGTGCCTCTTATCGACACGCACACATGTTCTCTATCTGTAATTTGATTTTCTGCCCCTGCGCTGCACAAACAACCTTGGTGCTATTTCTAATGTCCTCTACAGCCTTGTCTTGCCTTTGTTTGTTTCACCTGGCCTCCAGCCCGCCTTACGCCAGCCGTTTTCTCTTAGGGCATATCTGCCCTGGCAATGTTGGAATGGCGTTACTGGCTTGGGAATAAACGGCAAAGGTAGTTTTATAATATATGCTGACGCTGGAGTTTGATGGTATTTGTTTCCAATAACCAGTGTTTCAAAACTAAAACCCATATTTCAGCTGACTATAATCGTGGGGTTTCAATCTCCCAGTGCGTTTACACACGGCTGTGAAACGCGGACCTTACCATTGGAACTTGGACAAGACAATACAGTGGAACTCCAACATTCCTCATTATTGCGTTTCTGCGGAGGGTGGCCTTTGAGAAAAGGTGAATATCAAAGGAAATGTTCATGTTAGAATCAACTAGCAATGGCTTAGTCCGTTCCCAGTTCTGAATTTTGTCTATCTATTCCTTAGTCCTAAAAAAGTTTCACTCCAAAATCGATTTCGGAAACATTACAAGTTCATTGTCATTACTTAGTGAGCATGGGGTTACTATTACTTCATCATTTTGACAGCTTTGTACCCGTCCTGATGACGTCAATATACACTAGGTCTGTATTAATGCAGAACCCAAATTTTAAAAAGAGATTTATCTTTTAAACTGGGGGTTTTGTAATTCATCCCATCTTGAAAACTGGGGGTTTTGGTCGACTCGTGAAATATAAATGGGTATATCTACCTTTGTGAATAATGAAGCGGAACATAGTTCTGAACGCAGAAAAAAAGTGGGGGGAGGGGTGCAAAAATAAGTAGTAGCAAAAGAATTAAAAGAAGAAGAAGAAGAAGTAGCAACATCAGCAGCAGCAGCAGTAGTAATAGTAATAGCAGTAGTAGCAGCAGCAGTAGCAGTCGTAGTAGTAGTAATAGTAGTAGCAGCAGCAGTAGTAATAGTAGAGAAGGGCCTTGTTGCGTGAAAAGAGAAATCAGTCGGGAAAGGTGAGTAGGGTGGGGGTTTGAGGGGTGTGAGAAAATGTTGCAGATAAGTTAAGAGCGAAGTTTCTGAGAAGAAGTGTGTTAAGTACATGTAGTAACAACAATGACCCTGAGACCCAGTGTTGTAACTGCGGAAGATTTCTTAACGAGAGACAGTCTCGCTAGTCACAATCACCATTGCCATGGGCTGAGGTTGTCATTCCTCTCTCTGGTATGGAAAGGCAGATAGAAAAAGAAAGAAAGAATAACCAAAAGGACCTTTTCCCACGCCTTTATGCTTGTTGGGCTTCTGGGCTAGATCTATATTTTCTAGACCACTTTGACCTTGGTTGGTGACGGAGTCAGCATCACTTCGGCTAAAACAGACAGATGCTAGCAGTAATAGTAGAGGTTATTTTTGTTGTTGTAATATACTTGTTATAATGGTAGTGGTGATGGTGATCATAGTGGCAGTAATAGTTACGTGTTGGTTGTGTGCGTTTTCGCGGAGCCACGCTTACATAAGTGATAGTTGCAGCTGCATGCCGGGACAGTAGACAGCGTGCAATTCCTAACAGTGTCAGTTTTATTTTCCAGTAGCTACCGATGAAACGCTCTGAAATACCTCCAAGTGTTGTCACAATCGATGCTAGGAAATTTCTGAATGTTCCAGCAAGGAAAGTCAACGACAGAGGCAAATTGTCCCTGCTTGTTAGCACAGTGTTGCACCGTGCGACTAAAAGCACGTCCATGTGGGACTGTTATTGCGTCTGTAGTGCGTTTCTAAAGTCGCGCTCCCACACTTTAACAAATATCTCCAAACTTTAAGTACGAAACAAGAGGAATTTTTGCATGTGGCCTTTGATTTTCCATGTCCTATGATTTTGTAATTTACACCGGAACTGCTTTTTCTTAAAGCAGCTAATTTCGTTGACATTTATTTGACAAATAATGTTTGTGGTCTAAACTATACAGCAACCGACGCAAGCTTAAAGACAGGAAATTACTTTAGAAAGTACAGCAATTCGTGTTGGTTGTTTTGGTATCCTGTCCCACATACAATGATGATGAACATTCACGGGATAATCCAGGGAGGATAAAGTGGCAGACGACCACCTGGGAGTGAAACGCCTGCAGTCTAAAGTTTGCAAAAGTTTCCGCTACTCAGTTAACTGTAAGCATGCTAATTGTTTGCGTCGAATCGTTTTTTTTTTTTTTTTTTTAAAAAGAAACTAAAATAGCTTGACTTTTGCATGAAAACAAATTCTTGCAAGTACAGTGATAAAAAACAGGTCGCATGCCAAATTTCAACAACTTTCACAAAGTAGTCACTGAGTTGCACATTTTTAAAGTTAGTTACGACTTCTGCAACAGACTATAATGCCTGTTTTACCACTTTTACGGCTGTACGGTTGGTAGTATTCACTCTGAGGATTAAGGATTACCTGCCTAGTCCAGCCGCCACGAACTGTGCAGGGTGGAATGTTGATTTGTGCCCCCCGACTGTTGATATTTGATGTGTTTGTCTCCTCCTGCAGGGGCCACCAGTGGTCTGGGCAAAGCCACGGCCCTGGAACTAGCCAAGAGAAATGCCAGAGTTCTCATCACCGGCAGGGAGAAGGTCAAGGTTGAAGCTATAGCCAGAAATATCCGGTGAGTTACATGCAAAAGTCGGAATTGTGTTTCTGTTTTTGTGTATTCTTTCTTCGAGCTCCTGAATGTAGCATAGCGTCCCCATCTGTGGTCGGGTTAGTAGGGGCTGGGGGGCTGGTTGAGGCTTTTGCCAACATCACACTGATTCTTAAACAGTGTTTGTGGTGGGACATTTACATGGACGCTGGAGCAGGGGTGGACAAACTATCACCTAGGGAAAAAAACTGCATTACAACGGCTGGTGTAAAATTGATATATAACATGCCCTATACTTTCCCTCAGTAACGTGATGTCTGTAAATGAAACCACTATCAACAGTCACATTTAGAAATATATAAAAGCCTTCAGTGTGTGAGTGGATCTGGACAGAGGCTCGCTAAGGAATTATAATCTTAGAATATCCCAAAAATAGATCGTGTTACGAGAAAATCTGGCTGTTTTGTTTATAATGGATTATTTTCTATATGGCCCGCTACCAAGCTAGTAATTTTACATTTGGCCCGCGGATCAAAATAGGTTGGCCAACCCTGCGCCAGAGAGTGAACGCTTTCTGAGAAATATAAACTGCTTCTTAAATGTTGCCAGTCCGTCTGCTGTCTTTTTTGCCAGTCTGCTGTATACAGCTTTTACCTCCCCGGCAGCGTCAGTGATAGTATCATGGATGGTAACCCCTAGGTATCCTCTTCAACCCCCATTACCACCATCATCATTATCATCACGTGTCGTGCCAGTAAGACTAAGCTGCTTCTTTCAACACCTCACACGATCCTCAGAATCACCGATTAGTTCAACCCTTCGAAGGCCTAACAATACACATATAGTGAAGGCAGACTTACCAGCAGTGGAAAGTAGCGAGGAAATTGTGACGAGAACAAATCTGATGGCATACCTTGGAGTGAGGTTTGATCGCAGCCCATCCTTCAAAGAACACGTTGACCATGTCATAACAAAAGCACGCAAAGGCCTGTCAGCAATGAGGGTCCTGGCTGCCGCTAGCACTGAGCAGAGACTGCTTCTGCTTCTGTTCCAGGGACTTGTACTTTCTCCCATCGAATATGCTCTTGCCATCCTCACTGTCAGCCATACTCAGATTGAAAGACTTGAGAAGGTGCAAAATGAAGAAATGCGCATTATTCTAGGGTGCACTGGAGACACTTCTTCTGTAGCAGTGAGGTACCTTCTTGACTTCCCTACCATGAACTACAGGATCGAGATCTTGAGGGCTCGTGCATACCTCAAGATAAGCTCAGATCTGAAGCATCCTTTGCACCACATGCTCTTAAAAAAAAAAAGGCAATAGGCTTAAAAAGGCATATCGTGGCTGGGTAGGGCAGAGGATGACATCATGTAGGTTTGCAGCCTTACAGACATCCATCCAGGTGAGGAGTGGATCATCATCATCAGGTGCCTTGCCGACCGGCGTGGGCCATCATGCCTCTCCATAATCTGCGATCCCCTGCAGCATGTATCAGTTCGTGTGCCGACACACCTCCATGCCATGCAACAAGACTGTCAAGCATCTTCTCTCGTTGTCTTCCTCTGTCTCTCCTTCCACAAATATTTCCAGTGGTCACAACATGTTATATTTTCCCTCTTCTCATAACATGGCCGAAAAATGATGACTGTCTCCTTCTGATGTCTATGATAAGTTGTCTTCGGGCTCCCGCCTGTTTCAAAAACCTCTTGGTTGCTCTTTTTGGCTGACCAAGACATTTTAAGCATTCTTCTGTAAAACTACATCTCTGAGGCCTCAAGAAATTGTTTGACCTGCCTCCTGATTGTCCAGGATTCACAGCCATATGCTAAAACTGGATGTATGTAGCAAGCAAGAATTCGTTTTCTAACTCTCAATGACAAGGATATATTGCACAAGATGTTTTTCATTTTATAAAATGTAGTTTTTGCCTGTCCAAATCTGTTTCTTATTTCAGTTATTCATCTTCCATCTAATGTTATCCATGTGCCCAGATACTTAAATTTCTGTACTTGTGGAGTGGATACCAGAGTCTAAAGCTCCCAATATCATATTCTCCTGTGTCGTGACACTTGATAGGAGTTGTCAGGAGAAGAATCCAGCTGCTGTCAAAGCCGAGGTATGCGTGCTTATTAGTGACAAAGTCAGTTGAGATAAATGTGGTGATCTTCCTCGTTAGACATAAGCGTGATCCTCGAGAACGCCCACATGAGCGTGAGTCTCGAGAACGCCCACAGGATCATGATTCACGAGAACGCCCATACGAGCGTGCCTCTCGTGTAAACATCATTCACCTACACGGATTTGAGGGGGATAAACTGGAGGGCTTAGCAGTCAGTCGGAGGCAGTCAGAGTCGAAGAGAGAAAAGAGAGAGAGAGAGAGAGCGAGAGACTCAGAGACCAAGTCAGGGTCCGTGATATCTCTCTGGAGTCTAACAGACAAGAATACGGTACGACTATCAGGCATTAGGGTCTGAGTAAGTGTTGAGGTTGCGGTACTGGTCGAAGGTATGGTCCCGCTGGCGAAGTAAGTCCAGTGGACGGAATTCTCCGGTAGTACCTGTTCTGGGTGGCGACGTAGTGAAACGTAGGAGGACCACTAGTGAAACAGAACAGTGGGGTGATGCCGACGAGAGCTGTGTGCTAGAGGGGACTTATGGTAGAAGTCCTGTCTGTCATCGGAGCCCTTCGACAAGCTGACGACAGCTGTGGGTTTTCGGAGTACGGCAAGGGAAGTCCGTCTCCAGTCAGCCGTGTTGTCTGCTGAATTAATATCAAGGTCCAGTGAATGGGAGAATTCGTCCTGTTCAGCTGTACGGTGCATCCAGAGTGTGGGACGCTGTAGTCCTTGGAGCTGTAGTGGTCAAGGAGAGGTCGCTACAAATTAAGAGAGAGAGAGAGAGAGAGAGAGAGAGAGAGAGAGAGAGAGAGAGAGAGCGAATGAGGACAAATGGATTATGTACGAATGTCAACTGTGATCAATAACTACGTCTCTGCATTTGTGTCATGTATCTTGTTGGGAAAAAATGTATGACGGTGTCATCGTCGTCGAGTTCTATTTCTAAGAGAGGAAGCGGAAGTGTGCTGACTAGTGGTAACTCATTTAGCACACAACAGTGCAGTTACGTTCATATTCGTCCCAGTGCATGCAGGAGTTGTTGGTGATAAAAGAGCTAATAGACTGGCAGGTGCTGAATTAATTGAAGATGGCCGACCCATGGATCACGCAGACATTGTCATTGCCCTTAGAGAGATAGGACGTTCTGGGGATTTTGACGTTATTTGTCCAGAGGGTCCACAATCTAGTTCTTCATTACGTTCTGTCCTGTGCCACCCGTTTCATATCACAGGTAGAATCCAGTTCATCGCCTTTGGCTTTTCTCACCAACGTTCGCTTTAGGGTTTTACGTCTTTGTTACCTCAATACATTTGTTTCTCATTCCAGTGCCTGTTTTGTGATTCTCCTCTTGCTTCGCCAGTGAGATGTGAAATATAGCGTCACCTTCTTGTTCTTATATTGTATTAAACCACAATGCTGTATTGACTGGCACTCAGGGAAAGAAGCAGGAAGACAGGGGGACACACTAGATAATTTAGCAACAGAAAGCTATAGTTACCATACCGGGAATGGAACCTGTCACTTTCAAATGACGACAAGTGTACTTGGATGCATCTTGTTTGTCTGATAACTGTTGATACCAGGTGGACGTGTCAAGCGTCATTGTGTTCTGCAGAAAGCGGTGTTGGAGGGTGCATTTCCTGAAACAGAGGGAGAGGCCAAGCATCGCGACCTTGGATATAGGACATTGAAGATGCAATGTCAATGAGAACACATTGGCCTGAAGAACTGACTAGAGAGAGAGAGAGAGAGAGAGAGAGAGAGAGAGAGAGAGAGAGAGAGAGAGAGAGAGAGAGAGAGGAAGCCGGAGAGAGAGAGACTTTCACCCTATCTAATGGAGTTGTTGATTAAATCATTATTGATACCAGGGAGCTCATTTACTGATTTTCTTATTTCATAGCACACTGGCAATACCCATAGATGCTCTGTCTCCCGCCGCAAGTGTCTTGAAGTGTAGATGCTAACTGTTCCAGTAGGTCACTGATTATAAACCCGATCCTCACCTGTTTCCTGGTTCAAACATTCTTACACATGTTATGTCATCTAATCTGTTATCTTCTATCGGTATTTGTTCATAAATAGTCTTCAGAACATTTCCTGTGTCGAGTGTTCCTGTAGCCATCGCCTGTGTAGCCAGAACATCCCCTCTTTCATTGCCTCTCGCTCCTGCACCTCCCAGACAATTTATCCACATGGGTCCCTGTAATGTTGACATGATATTGCTTGGTATCCACTCACGCCACGTTTGTTATTAGGTTACATTACATGCGGTGTTGATTACACTGTCTGAAGTGTCTGACATAGTTGGCATCAATACTTGAACTAGCTAGGTAAACCCTGTGTTGTGACCTCTATTTGACAGAAAGAAAACCGGGAACCAGCACGTGAACGCCCTACAACTGGACCTGGGCAATCTCCGCAACATCCGAGAGTTCGTCGAGGAGTTCAACAGAACCGAGAAGTCCCTGCACGTGCTCATCAACAATGCAGGTTTTGTGTTCATTTCTTCTTATCGTTTCATTTGTGTTCTAAAATCTTTTAGAGCGATTTCTTATCTTTTATTATATTATTTTTTTTACCTTACCTGGGGTAGTGATTTCAGTCATCTCTTCTGTAAGGATCTTTATACATTTTTTTTGGGGTCATATTTCTGCAAAAACATCACCCAATTCTAGACTCCCACGCACACACACACACACACACACACACACACACACACATGCACAACAATAATAATAATAATAACAATATTAAAACACTTGGACATCAGTAATATTTGGTAAACTTGTGTTCTGCAGGTGTCATGGTTTCATTAATTCTAAATATTCTGATCTGGAATGCTTCACGAAAGTGTTTGACTTGTGCTTCTGAACCCTTTCCCCCATAGCCAGAATGTACATTGGAAATGCAATGGACACTATAAATATGCTAGTTATGTAGGTAGGTAGTTGTACCCCACCAGGTCATCACATAAGATATACATCCGGGGACACAAAATGCCACCATGCGGATGAGGATCACCCCTGGAGAGGTCCCAGAAACCCCTTTCAGCCGTTAGACCATATTTATGGCTAGGCTATATTTATGGCTAGGCTATATTTATGGCTCGGCTATATTCAGAGCCCCGGCAAAATCCAGGGTAGGGCTTTAAAAAAAACAAAAATACGACATCCCACGAGGAGACGGATACTATATCATAAGGTATATGCCAGTTATAAACATGAAAGTTGAACAAGATAATGATGTTTTGAAAACCACTGACACCACTTTTACTACTACCCAACGTCCGGCTCTCTAGCGTAGTTGACTAAACCGGATTGCGCAGAGACCGGATGACGAACTCCTTGTGGTCCGGGTTCAATCCCGGGGGTTAGCAGGAAAGCCACATTTTCTCCCAGATTTACTGTATTTACAATGGAATCAAGGCCGAAAGGTTGCGATATCAATAAAACCGAGCCTAAGGGTTAACAACTCATGGCTTCTGGATACTAAAACAAACAACTACCCAACACCACCACTACTACTACTACTTCTTCTGCTAAGGCTACTACTACTACTACTACTACTACTACTACTACTACTACTATTACTACTACTACTACTACTACTACTATTACTATTACTACTACTACTACTACTTCTACTACCAACACAATACTCTAAAGCAACATACTCCAAAAAAGATAGACTATAAAGAATGATGCACGGTGAGATATTACAAGCCGTGGTTACATTCCAGGCGCCATGTCTGTTGTTGTTGTCATGGTCATAAATGTCAGTGGATGTTGGTACGTGTTCGTGGCCAGGACTTTCAGTGAAAACATGGCGTTATAGTGGTATTCATTTACATTGCAAGTTCAACAACACAGCTGACCTTGAACTCAGGAGTATCCACTCACAGCACAGACTATAGCCAGAAAGCTCCAAGCCGAGGTTCTTGAATAATAATTGTTTGCGGTTGGTGGACGATCTGCCCTGGCGTGGATCGTCTTCGAAGGATCGGTACTGGAAAATAAATAAATCATTTGACGAAAGCAGGAAAATCTTAAAATGGGGCAGCAAAATCCAAAACGCGGAAAATGCAGTTGTCGCGGCTAAACAATTGATTCCTGTCCAGCGAACGATGAAAAAGGTTGAAACCAGTTCACTTGAGTTAAAAGTGACATCACACAGCACTCCGGACATTCTCAAAAGCGCTTCATCCTCATATGCAGAAGCCAGTGATGGTGCCAGTAGGTTGATTATATTTCCATCTAGCCATACATCTTTCTATGCAGTAACGGCCAGACCCCCTAGTAGCTGCCGGTCGTAAAGTTCTCTTCTCGACGTAATTATCACAACAGAAAAAGACGAAATATATCATCTGCTCATATGCCATGCCACGACGCTATGATGGTCGTGACCATCCACAACTTGATGTCTCGTGTTTTTTCACTCAGATCTGGTACAATCAACATACCACGCCATGATGTGAAACTGTCCAGTATCTCTCGGTCTCACTCTGCCTTTTTTCCCCACAACTTTCCACCATCACGGTGTACTCCAGTTTTCCCCTTCTCATGGCTTGACGAAAGAATGTAGACTATCTACTTCTGACGTGCGCAATTAATTTTCTTTGTGAACCAGTTTCTTCCAAGACATACTCATGACTCTTACATATATAGAGAGAGATCCTTCAGTTCTCCGATGACCAACCGGCCGTTGTGTGATTAACTTCACAGACTGATAATCAACCCGGACCCAGATGGTGGAGAACTTGTAGTCTTGGAAGGAATGAGTTTGGCATAGAATGTGAACATAGGGGCTTTTACGCCACATTTGTTTGCATTGTAGGCACAGGAGACGTGCAGATAACAGGTACCGTTGGTGACACTAGCCCCAGTACAGGATTCCTGAGTCGAACATTTGACGCAACAGCCGACATGTGTGGTCCGGTTACTTGTGAAGGTCATGCACTTATAGTAGATTCTGTAGGACACGTCGCACAGTTGCACCGAGCGAAACATGGTCACCTGGTTGATTCTCAGCAGGGCGGGAGATGACAGGGCTAAAACACAGACCAGTGTCACAAACCTGATCATAGCCATGTGAAGACCCCAAAGATGGCTTCAGAAAGAAGGTTGATGGTCTTTTTGCGACTTATTTTCCATTTCTTTTCTTTATTTCCACAGTGTATGTCTTTTCTGATGGCTCTGTCACATTTAATACTCTGCTACAAAACTTCCGTGACGTTGTAATGTTTGTTCCTGCAAAATGAATATTCAAAACATGAAATCAGCAAAAATATTTCAATGTTAACATTTGCCAGTGACAGTTTGAGGACCACTGAAGTCAGGGAACCAAAGTGAAATGCTTTCAAGTACACATTCATGGCCCAACCGGACAGACCGACTGGGGCAATAGACTGTGAGCTGTGTGTGACATTCATGGCCCAACCGGATAGACCGACTGGGGCAATAGACTGTAAGCTGTGTGTGACATTCATGGCCCAACCGGACAGACCGACTGGGGCAATAGACTGTGAGCTCTGTGCGACATTCATGGCCCAACCGGATAGACCGACTGGGACAATAGACTGTGAGCTGTGTGTGACATGTAATGGACCGACAGAATAGACCGACTGGGGCAATAGACTGTGAGCTCTGTGTGACATTCATGGCCCAAACGAATAGACCGACTGGAGCAATAGACTGTGAGCTGTGTGTGACATTCATGGCCCAACCGGATAGACCGACTGGGGCAATAGACTGTGAGCTGTGTGTGACATTCATGGCCCAAACGGATAGACCGACTGGGGTAATAGACTGTGAGCTCTATGTGTGACATTCATGGCCCAACCGGATAGACCGACTGGGGCAATAGACTGTGAGCTCTGTGTGACATTCATGGCCCAACCGGATAGACCGACTGGGACAATAGACTGTGAGCTGTGTGTGACATTCATGGCCCAACCGGATAGACCGACTGGGACAATAGACTGTGAGCTGTGTGTGACATTCATGGCCCAACCGGACAGACCGACTAGGGTAATAGACTGTGAGCTGTGTGTGACATTCATGGCCCAACCGGATAGACCGACTGGGACAATAGACTGTGAGCTGTGTGTGTGACATGTAATGGCCCGACAAGATAGACCGACTGGGACAATAGACTGTGAGCTGTGTGTGACATTCATGGCCCAACCGGATAGACCGACTGGGACAATAGACTGTGAGCTGTGTGTGACATGTAATGGCCCAACCGGATAGACCGACTGGGGCAATAGACTGTGAGCTGTGTGTGACATTCATGGCCCAAACGGATAGACCGACTTGAGCAATAGACTGTGAGCTGTGTGTGACATTCATGGCCCAACCGAATAGACCGACTGGATGAATAGACTGTGAGCTGTGTGTGACATTCATGGCCCAACCGGATAGACCGACTGGGGCAATAGACTGTGAGCTGTGTGTGACATGTAATGGACCGACAAGATAGACCGACTGGGGTAATAGACTGTGTGACATTCATGACCCAGCCGGATAGACCGAGGGGAGCAATAGACTGTGAGCTCTGTGTGACATTCATGGCCCAACCGGATAGACCGACTGGGGTAATAGACTGTGAGCTGTGTGTGACATTCATGGCCCAAACGGATAAACCGACTGGAGCAATAGACTGTGAGCTGTGTGTGACATGTAATGGTCCAACCGGATAGACCGACTGGAGCAATAGACTGTGAGCTGTGTGTGACATGTAATGGTCCAACCGGATAGACCGACTGGAGCAATAGACTGTGAGCTGTGTGTGACATGTAATGGCCCAACCGGATAGACCCACTGGGTCAATAGACTGTGAGCTGTGTGTGACATTCATGGCCCAACCGGATAGACCGACTGGGGCAATAGACTGTGAGCTGTGTGTGACATGTAATGGACCGACAAGATAGACCGACTGGGGTAATAGACTGTGAGCTGTGTGTGACATTCATGACCCAACCGGATAGACCGACTGGAGCAATAGACTGTGAGCTCTGTGTGACATTCATGGCCCAACCGGATAGACCGACTGGGGTAATAGACTGTGAGCTGTGTGTGACATTCATGGCCCAACCGGATAGACCGACTGGGGTAATAGACTGTGAGCTCTATGTGACATGTAATGGCCCAACAGGATAGACTGACTAGGGCAATAGACTGTGAGCGCTATGTGACATGTAATGGACCGACAGGATAGACTGACTAGGGCAATAGACTGTGAGCTGTGTGTGACATGTAATGGACCGATAAGATAGACCGACTGGGGCAATAGACTGTGAGCTGTGTGTGACATGTAATGGCCCAACCGGATAATGAATAATTGACAACAATAATGTATTATTAATAATAAAATTGGTAATAAGATGTATTAGTAGCAGAGGTGGCAGCAGCAGAAGTAGTAGTGGATGTAGTAGTAGTAGTAGTAGTAGTAGTAGTAGTAGTAGTAGTAGTAGTAGTAGTAGTAGTAGTAGTAGTAGTAGAAGTAGTAGTAGTAGTAGTAGTAGTCGTGGCGGTGATAGTATTTGTAGTAATAGCTGTAGTAGTAGCAATAGTAATAGCTGTAGTAGTAGCAATAGTAATAGCTGTAGTATTAGCAATAGTAATAGCTGTAGTAGTAGCAATAGTAATAGTAGTAGTAGCACCAGCAGTAGTAGAAGAGTAGTAGTAAAAGTAGTAATAGTAGTAGTGGTGGTAGTATTTGTTGTAATAGTAGTAGTAGTAGTAGTAGTAGTAGTAGTAGTAGTAGTAGTAGTAGTAGTAGTAGTAGTAGTAGTAGTAGCAGCAGCAGCATAAGTGGGAGTAGCCGTAATACCAGCAGCAGTAGCATCAGTAATAACAGCCCCAGCAGTTTTACTTGTATAATTAAGACAAGTAGTAGTATTAATAAAACCATCATTTATAATAGAAGCAGTTAGTACTAACAGCTGCAGCAGAAGTGATAGTAGCAGTATTTGTGCGTTTATGCAACCGAAAACAGCATTAGGAAAGTTCACGGGCAGCAAAGACTGTTTAGGATACTGATAAATGACACACCGTGTGCCGGTTAATCTAGATCACAGATAGCGGGCGCTAAGAGTACCATATACCACACGCTGCACATCGTGCAGAACGTGTCGTCTACCTACCATCACTGATTGCCCTGGGACTGATGGATAAAAGGAATCGTCTGGAGGTGCTGAACTGACTTGTTATATATGTAAGAACTAACTTAAAATAGTTTGTAAGTGGTAACATGACATATGTCAACTAAATATACGAAATTGAAATAATTTGTAAGCAAATAGCTGCGTTTGTGGCTTAGACGTTGTAAACGTGCTTCTTAATTCTGAAACACTCGGTTCCATTCAAGCTGCGGGCGTTGTGGCAGCAGACCGCTTTTCAATTATTTCGACAGTGAAATTAAAAACCAAACGTTCAATGGCTAGCTACTACACGTCAGTTTGCCTAATAAAAATAAACAGCCAGAGAAGAAAATGCTGAGGTTAGTTCTGCAACGTTTTGTAAAAGATACGGAACTGAAATAACTCAACGGAAACAGTTTGTTAAGTACAGAACTGAAATATTTCGTAAGTACTAGATCCTAGCATGATACAAGAACTGGCGTGTGCAGGTTGCCAGTTAAACTAACTGCAAGAAATCTGTAGCGTCGCTTAAAATACCATCGGGTGCAAACTACATGTTTTTTATATGATAATTAGACATTAATGTGCAACTGTGTACAAACAAGGGTATATTTGATTTGGTTTACACAAATTTACATAATAAGAGTCGTTTGCCACAGATATGCAAAAAATCTGTGTTGTGTGTATAGGCACTTCATTAGGCTCCTTTTGTGCGATATTCTACAACATCGATTTTTTGCGAATGACGTTAAATCCGGAGGCGGTTGAACAAAAAGCCGTATGGACAGATGGTTAGTTCACAGTAACGGAATCGTTAACTATTTGCTTTCTCCTAATGTTCTGTTTTATTTCAACTTCATGACGTCCAACATTTTCGGCTGGTGGGAACATTTCTCGAGTTTTCTATTTTACGGAAGGAAAACCCCAAATAAAAAGGTAAACATTGAAATCTGTCACGTGGGAAGGACACGATATTTGTTTTAGACGAAGGAACAAACAATCGTTACTTAACAGGACCTAGTCACTTGCCATGCAGTTCCGTCTGACACTGTTTACTCCACGTCTTACATCTGTCATTCCTGATTTATTCCTACCAATATTCATAAGATAATATTAGACAACAGGGAGCCAGTGTGGTGTAGCGGCTAGATGCCCGCCTGCTTAACCGAATGTCGTGGATTTTAATCTGAACAAAGCCGGAATTTTTTTTCTCCAGAAATAACCTTGATCCCTAAGTTGACCCAGCCTTGAGTCAAGGAAAATCCTGTGTAGGAAAGGCGGCCGTCTACCCAGTCTTGAGTCAAGGAAAATCCTGTGTAGGAAAGGCGGCCGTCGACCCAGTCTTGAGTCAAGGAAAATCTTGTGTAGCAAAGGCGGCTGGTGTGATGTTCACCACGTGACCCGCCGAGTGCCGATTGGTCTTTAAAATATAAGTCCAGCCTTATATGCCCGATTCGTCTAAAGGCGTGAGAAAGGGTCTTTCACTTTACTTAATACTCAACAACAGCAACACTGTGTTCATTACAAACGCGAAGAACATTTGTAAGAATCATCCAAACAGCCAATTATTAAATAAAAATTATTAGTTTCACAAGTTAGTGAGTCGACAGATTATCCTTATTGCACATCAAACCATTCAGTCCATAAGTGCTCGGATCCCCTCCTCAGTGAATCATCCAGCGATTAGCGGCGACACCGGCACTGTGGTGGTTTCTTATTCTTCTTTGGCTTCCTGCATACTGCTCTTGTCTGGCTACACCCCTTTTAACATGCTGTCCTTGCAGTCTATTCGCAGTTGCAGATTCAGACATCACTTGGTTCTTGCAAACGTCCTACTTCTTGTAGAGCATTCCGTTTTTCATCCTGGTCCATTGCTCTTCTGCCCTCTACAGTGTAGCTTAACCTGCAAGCCTATCAGCCTGCTTATTTCTCTGCACGCCTGCATCATCATCATCATTTGCCCTGCCAGCTGGCGCAGGCGCTCATGCGTCTCCACAGATCACGATCCCTGGTTGCCTGGAACATCTCTCTTGATGATATCCCTCCATGCCATTGTTTCAGCCCATCCAGCATCACCTCTCTTAGCCGGCCTCTACCCCTTTTCCCACTGATCTTTCTAGTTGTCACGATGTTCTCCAATGTCTGTCTTCTCAATACGTGGCCAAAGAACAGTGTTTGTCTCTGCATGCATGCCCTTACACAAATATAAAACGGATCTTTGTCAGCCCCGACAGCTTTAAAGACTCCAAACACTGCCTTTGGATCCAGCCCATCTCTATCTTCATGTGTATACTCATTGAGTCACTGAGAACGCATGCACGAGAAACGGTCTGTATTTGCAGCCATTTGATTGATTTGTTCACTGCCATGACTTCCAGACTCAGACAACTTGTCAAGGCAACACCACCACAATTGTTTCAGAGAATCATCATCATCATCATAGACTTCAGCCATCAAGTGGCCTGACAAAGAATAACTTCCCATCCAGTGCACGCCAGCTGGCACTGATTATTAACGTGTCTTTAATGTTTTCGATCCATTGGTTTGTGGTCGTCCTCTTGTTCTTGTAGCTGATCTTCTGATATGTAGGGCTTGCGATGGTATTTGATGTTGCTGCATTCTAACGAGATGGTCAAGACACTTGATCTGCTGTTTCTCGATAAATACAGGAGGCAAACTACGAGGCTGCCGTTAGACGTGCGCCTCCAGGCTGGGTATCTATTCATCGATTCTTGGCTTGAGGCAATGGTTTTATAATCATCATCATCATGTTGCTTGCCAGATCGCGTAGCAGTTCCACTTAGATCTTGGCCCTGCATGTCTTGTCTTAAATGGCACCCTCTTAGACCGTTGAACGCCCTCTTAGACCGTTGAACGCCCTCTTAGACCGTTGAGCACCCTCTTAGACTGTTGAGCACCCTCTTAGACCGTTGAGCACCCTCTTAGACCGTTGAGCACCCTCTTAGACCGTTGAGCACCCTCTTAGACTGTTGAGCACCCTCTTAGACCGTTGAGCACCCTCTTAGACCGTTCAGCACCCTCTTAGACCGTTGAGCACCCTCTTAGACCGTTGAGCACCCTCTTAGACCGTTGAGCACCCTCTTAGACCGTTGAGCACCCTCTTAGACCGTTCAGCACCCTCTTAGACTGTTGAGCACCCTCTTAGACCGTTCAGCACCCTCTTAGACCGTTCAGCACCCTCTTAGACCGTTCAGCACCCTCTTAGACCGTTGAGCACCCTCTTAGACCGTTGATCACCCTCTTAGACCGTTCAGCACCCTCTTAGACTGTTGAGCACCCTCTTAGACCCTTCAGCACCCTCTTAGACCGTTCAGCACCCTCTTAGACCTTTGAGCACCCTCTTAGACCGTTGAGCACCCTCTTAGACCCTTCAGCACCCTCTTAGACCGTTCAGCACCCTCTTAGACCGTTGAGCATCCTCTTAGATCCTTCAGCACCCTCTTAGACCGTTGAGCACCCTCTTAGACCGTTGAGCACCCTCTTAGACCTTTGAGCACCCTCTTAGACCGTTGAGCACCCTCTTAGACCCTTCAGCACCCTCTTAGACCGTCCAGCACCCTCTTAGACCGTTGAGCATCCTCTTAGATCCTTCAGCACCCTCTTAGACCGTTGAGCACCCTCTTAGACCGTTGAGCACCCTCTTAGACCGTTGAGCACCCTCTTAGACTGTTGAGCTCCCTCTTACACCCTTCAGCACCCACTTAGACCCTTCAGCACCCTCTTAGACCGTTGAGCACCCTCTTAGACCCTTCAGCACCCTCTTAGACCGTTGAGCACCCTCTTAGACCCTTCAGCACCCTCTTAGACCGTTCAGCACCCTCTTAGACCGTTCAGCACCCTCTTAGACCGTTGAGCATCCTCTTAGATCCTTCAGCACCCTCTTAGACCGTTGAGCACCCTCTTAGACCGTTGAGCACCCTCTTAGACCGTTGAGCACCCTCTTAGACTGTTGAGCTCCCTCTTAGACCCTTCAGCACCCTCTTAGACCCTTCAGCACCCTCTTAGACCGTTGAGCACCCTCTTAGACCCTTCAGCACCCTCTTAGACCGTTGAGCACCCTCTTAGACCCTTCAGCACCCTCTTAGACCGTTGAGCACCCTCTTAGACCCTTCAGCACCCTCTTAGACCGTTCAGCACCCTCTTAGACCGTTCAGCACCCTCTTAGACCCTTCAGCACCCTCTTAGACCCTTCAGCACCCTCTTAGACCGTTGAGCACCCTCTTAGACCCTTCAGCACCCTCTTAGACCGTTGAGCATCCTCTTAGATCCTTCAGCACCCTCTTAGACTGTTGAGCACCCTCTTAGACCCTTCAGCACCCTCTTAGACCGTTGAGCACCCTCTTAGACTGTTGAGCTCCCTCTTAGACCCTTCAGCACCCTCTTAGACCGTTGAGCACCCTCTTAGACTGTTGAGCTCCCTCTTAGACCGTTGAGCACCCTCTTAGACCGTTAAGCTTCCTTTAGCTCTACGTGACCTTGCCTTTCCTATCCTCGTGATAAGCTCCGGTGCCTCTCTTCTCGTTAAAGGGCTAAAGAGCACGGTTCCCATCACACCGAGGGCATGACATTACGCTGTCCGCCTAGTTTTTTTTTTATTTACGAAATGTGCTGATGAAGGCTTTGTTGCTGCAGCGTTCACTTTTCGTTTGTGTTTGTTACATTGTGAAGCTCACTGGTCTACGTATCGTTTGATGTTTGTTAGTTACATTGTGAAGCTCACTGGTCTACGTATCGTTTGATGTTAAGCTTTTTCTTTGTAATCGTTATTTACTCTGGTATACCAAATTGTTCACAACATATATGCAAGTTTGATGGTGTAGGAAACACAGAGATATGTCCACGCAACTTGGCACCTGAAAATTCTGAGCGTTGACTCCAACACTATAAACTGTATCTAGCTAACGGATAAACAGTCTGACCTGTTACCACCTCTATAAAGACAGAGTTGTGTGTTCGACTAGGAGATGTTGTCTGCATTATAGCTTCCATCACAGTTACCGGTCTCCATCTACACATTTAATGACAGAAGGATCGAAGAAGAAGAAGACAACATTCGACTCAAAAACATCTCCCTGCTCTAAGTTCTTCCTACCTATTTCATTTTGACCAAAGTTCTTTTCAACAACAAAAACATCTTCCTTGGTCTAAGTTCTTCCTACAATTTTCGTTTTGACCAAAGTTCTTTTCAATAACAAAAACATTCTTCACAACGAAAACCAAAGGCAACATTGCTCACCGGTAGACATCAATATCACAACCCACACAGACTGTTCTGTGCGTCATATCCAAATAAATATTATGCAGAAAATAAATTTAAAAAAAACGACATGTCGATGTGATACGAGCTTTGCTTGTTTTTTATAATATCTTTATTGTTTCCTTTAATGGTCTTTTTCAGGTTACTGTTTGCAGATTCTGGTTTTATAATTTAAAAAAAAAAATGTATGGCCCCGGGGGAGGGGGGGGGGGGGGGGGTTAGAGGGGCGGTGCTTATTTTTGATTTTTTGCAGATTATTATTCTTTGAAAAAGAATGTGGTCGAAACGTTGGTCAATAAGCTTCTTTATTATATGAAACTTTGAGTCGTTTTTCGTTTCCGTTCGATAACAATCATTCTTGATTCTGAAATATCAACAGATTGAACGTGAGGTGACAGTGGAAGACTTGTGTTGAAAGGTGAATGTATAATTTGACAGGAACATAGGTGAAATTTTAACAGGTAGGGTGGTTTGATGTTTGATTGTTGTTCTTGCAGGCTACCTGGGGCCCAAGTCCGCCACCGATGACGGTCTGGAGAGGACCTTCGCCGTCAACTACCTGGGTCACTTTTACCTGACTCACCTCCTCACCGAAAAGGTAACTTGCTAGATTACTACCGGGAATACAGTACTGTGTATGGCATACACATCTTGACTACTGGATGTATGAACTGACATCACAACACTCCGGGCAGAGCCATAGATATTCTGTCTCCAAATGTATCAACTCTTACTACCAAGCAGTTGCCCTTACGTTCATTGCTCGTTGCTGTCATATATCACAGACAGGTGTTATGGTAACCTCTTGAGTGGGGATTATTATAGACAAGTGATGAGAATACAATAGACATATAAAAAGAATGATGTTAAATTACACTCCCATAAGCGATCCGACCCCATCTTCAGCAGCAAGCGAAGAGTTCTAGTTCCGATGGTACTAGTAACTGTGTGACTGTATATTCGTCTCGCCTTTTCCTTTAGTGATAAGTGTCAACCAGTTCCCCTGGTAACTCCTCGCAGCACCATTCTCCTCAGACCGTAATGATCTATCTGCGCCTCCACACTGCTCCCAAAGAGCCCTCACAACATGTAACTTATCATACATCAGATCACCACCAAGTAGTGCAGAACCGGACAATATAACTGCCTGCTCGTTTCCCTACATACCAGCATAAACTGGAATAAATATCCAAAGGACGCTAACTACTCTGGACCTCTGGAGCGATGCTTGCTACTCTGCAAGAAACATGCCTGTCACCACATTTCTCAGCATACTCTGTGAGTCAGTTACAATCCTGGCATGTGTGTACAGCTGATTGTGAATCCAGTAATGAAGCTCTTGAGAGAAACTGACTGACGATAAGAACTGATCGCCCGCATCAAGGGGAGATAATCTAAATTCATCGGTCATGTCATGAGAAGGAGACAACTAAAGTACGCTGTGACGGTGGAAAAGTTGGAGGGGAGGAGAGGCAGAGGAAGACCGAGAGAGAAGATGCTGAACAGTTTAGTTTCATGGCGTGGAGGATCCTCCATGTTAGAACTAAGTGAGAGTACACGAGACAGAAGGTTGTGAATGTAATTGTCTACCAGTGCCACACGGCATGCACTATACGAAGACGATCTGCATTGTTAATTTATTATAACTTGTATTATTATTCAACACTTAACCAATGCTTATTTACAATTAAAATGTTCCCCTAGAACATGTGAAAGTAACTTCCGTCTACCCCCCACCCTCCCAACCCCTCATACATATTTTATCAGCTAATCGTTTACTAACTTATCGGTTTTTAATGCTTTTCCTATCAGCTAATCGTTTACTAACTTATAAGTTTTTAATGCTTTTCCTATCAGCTAATCGTTTACTAACTTATAAGTTTTTAATGCTTTTCCTATCAGCTAATCGTTTACTAACTTATCGGTTTTTAATGCTTTTCCTATCAGCTAATCGTTTACTAACTTATAAGTTTTTAATGCTTTTCCTATCAGCTAATCGTTTACTAACTTATCGGTTTTTAATGCTTTTCCTATCAGCTAATCGTTTACTAACTTATAGGTTTTTAATGCTTTTCCTAGCAGCTAATCGTTTACTAACTTATCGGTTTTTAATGCTTTTCCTATCAGCTAATCGTTTACTTACTTATCGGTTTTTAATGCTTTTCCTATCAGCTAATCGTTTACTAACTTATCGGTTTTTAATGCTTTCCCTATCAGCTAATCGTTTACTAACTTATCGGTTTTTAATGCTTTTCCTATCAGCTAATCGTTTACTTACACATATGTTTTTAATGCTTTTCCTATCAACTAATCGTTTACTAACTTATAGGTTTTTAATGCTTTTCCTATCAACTAATCGTTTACTAACTTATAGGTTTTTAATGCTTTTCCTATCAACTAATCGTTTACTAACTTATAGGTTTTTAATGCTTTTCCTATCAACTAATCGTTTACTAACTTATAGGTTTTTAATGCTTTCCCTATCAACTAATCGTTTACTAACTTATAGGTTTTTAATGCTTTTCCTATCAGCTAATCGTTTACTAACTTATAGGTTTTTAATGCTTCTCCTCTAAACTAATCGGTTTTTAGCATATCGTTTTTGATGATTTTCCTACAAACAAATGGTCTACTAACATCTTATTGTTGTTTCTCCTACCTCCTAATCAGTTACTAACATGCCTTGTTGCTTGTCATATGGTCCTTTAGTTTTAATTCACCAAAATAAAGAATATCCTGGAGTTCCAGAGACATCAAGTGACAGGAAGGTTTTTACTTATGCAGTATATTTCAAGTTTTTTTTTTTTTTTACTATTTGTTTATATAACTTGTGCGTTGATGTTAGGTGAGAAATACTATGCAAGTTGGGGAAAAACAGTGCACTTTAACACTAACCCTAACTTTAACCCATGATGCTGCAGAAACCAGATTTAGGTCAGTGCTAATTTTAGCACAGCTAAGCTAAGATTGAAACAGCTCTCTGTTGCCTGCGCCACCAACACTATCATCCTACTCCACAGATGATCAAGAACGCTCCAGCCCGCATCATCAACGTTGTCTCGGACGCCTACGCCAAGGGCAGCATCGACTTCGATGACCTGGCTTTGAACAAAGGCTACGATATCTCCAAGGCCTATGCCAGGTCTAAGTTCGCCCAGGTGGTCTTCAACCTGGAATGTCATCGGAGGCTTTTTGGTGCCTGTGTGTGGTCGTTCGCTGTCAACCCAGGTCAGTCTGGCTTCCTTCTATTGCTGGCATGCCGGTTAGGGCTCGTCCCTTGCAGAAACATTGGTCGCGGTTCAATCCCCAGCCGAGGCAGGCTAATATTCTGCAAACAGTACGGCTCTAGTAGTCTATGTGGCAGAGTCTGCCAATCCCCCCCCCCCCCCTAGAACTTGAGCCCTAGCAGAGGCTGTTTTCAAGACCAGCGGCACAGATGGCATAGTACCTCGGGGGGGGGGGGGCAGATCGGCGTGCTGTCTAATTGAATGGGGGGGGGGGGGGGATTTGCTATGTTCTCAGACTACAATTAACTTAATGTATTTTATATTCAGCTCCTCTCTCTCTCTCTCTCTCTCTCTCTCTCTCTCTCTTTCTTTCTTTCCCTGTCTATCTTTCTCTCTGTCTTTATCTCTCAGTCTCTCTCTCTTTCTCTCTCTCTCTCTCTCTCTCTCTCTCTCTCTCTCTCTCTCTCTCTTCCTCTCTCTTTCTCTTTCTTCCACGCGCTCTCTCTTACTCTCTCTTTGCGCTCTCTCTTTCTCTCGCTTCCTCTCTCTCTCTCTCTTCCTCTCTTTCTCTTCCTCTCTCTCTTCCTCTCTCTCTTCCTCTCTCTCTTTCCCTCTCTCTCTCCATATTCTCCCTCTCTGAATGTACGTGACGATATGTGACTAGATGCAAACATAACCATAGTTGTCGCTGTGCTACAGGAGCATGCAACACAGATCTGCTGAGATACTATCCCGGACTGACGGGCAACATCCTGCGTGTCATCTCCAGGATCATGTACAAGCCGCCGGAAGATGGCGCTGAGACCATCGTTTACTGCGCCGTCGCTGACGGACTCCGGGAACATTCTGGTAAGGGACAGCGGGACGTTGGGGCAGAAATGACCGAACAGCCATTAGTTTATTAGCTTACAGTTTCAGAGATCCAGTTTTAATTAAAATTCAACAGCTGCAGGGCTGTGGAAAATGTGGGAGTCACGGTGTTGAAGAGACTAGACGTTCGCCTCCGGTCCAAAGCTCGACCAGCCTAAAATGAGCGGAAACAAAAGCCCTGGGAAGTAAAGACGTACACCTCATCCCCTAGCGACTGCCCTCGTTTTCAAAGACACAAGTCTAGCATCATATACCCGACTCCCCGTGTGGGTTCCGGTGCCATTATGGGGAGAACAAGAATAGAACCACCTACTCCGCAAAAAGCATGTCGTAAGAGTCGACTATTTGGGAGCGGGGGTGGTCCTGTAGTCGGAGTACATTTGCCTAAGGGGCAAGGAACAAACAGTCTACATACAAATAAGTCAGATCTATAAAACGGATGTGCAGGCAACACTCAGGTTCTGGAACAGACTAAAGTCCAGAGGTGGAGGGACAACCAAAACTTTCCGCCGGAGTTTACGGCCGGTGAGGGCAAAGAAGAAGAGGAAGAAGACATGCCTGATGCGCCATTAGCTTAAAAAGGGTCTTTGACTTACTTTACTTTATTTACTGGATAATTTGTTTCTGTTTGCTACTCCCCGATTTAAGTTAGAAACTCTAGGTTGTTAGCATCTACACCTTAGGACATTTGCTGCAGGAGACGGAGCACCCGTGTGTGTGCCCGGTGTGCTATGATAACGATTCTTTCATCAGTAAAATCAGTAACTCCGAGTTGTGGAACTTTTTATTCCAGTTTTAAAACTTCTCTTATATATCTCAGCTGCCACTCTAACTGAAATGTTTGAGTTGAGTATAGTTACGGATATACAGTCAGACAGTTTCATGTTTGAGTTGAGTATAGTTACGGATATACAGTCAGACAGTTTCATGTTTGAGTTGAGTATAGTTACGGATATACAGTCAGACAGTTTCTGTGCCATCGGAATTGGAACTCTTGGTTTGCTGCTGCAGATTGAGACATGGCGTTTATGGGAGCTCTGTGATGTCGACTCTTAATTCAGGATTCAACATTTAGATGAGTGTCGCTAGGTTACATTGAGAACTGACATCGTAGCAGTCAAGACATTCCCATATTGTCTCCGTCCCTATCTTCAGCAGCCAGTTTCAATTCCCATGTTACCAGTAGCAGTTGCCTCTCACCCTGATTGTTGAGCGTCTGCCGGATGCCCTGGTCACTCCACGGTCCACCACTCTCTTCAGACCGTGACGATCTATTTGTGTTTGCACACTCTTCACACCCTTGCAAAGTGCCTTGATACAGTCAATCAGCATATTCTGTACGATACGTCGCTCTCTTTCTCTAGTCAATTCTCCAGCCCTGTGTGCTTTCATAACCAATGCATGTTCAATAGCCTGTATTCACTTTCAGGGAGTTCGTCTCAGCCATGTTCTCCGGAAACTGTGCCATCCATCACAATTCTCTCCAGAGCACCGAGGCTACGATGATAAAATCTAGCTTGTCATCATTAAATTAGTTGTGAGGAAGCCATGTTTCCATCAGAAAATTGACAAATGTTCAAAATTGTCCCACCTCCATAGGTAAACTCTTCGCCAACTGCAAGGTGGTAAAGATAAACGAGAAGGTCAAGGACAAGACCGTGGCCCGGAAACTGTGGTGTGTTAGCGCCCAGTTGTGCGGCTTCGAGAGTGATGTGCCCTTGGAGGAGGAAGAGGAAGTGAAACCACAAGCCGCTGGAGAGCAGCAAGCGGAAGTCAAGACACCCTAGACAAGGATTCTGTCTGTGAGACAAAACGTTGACACCATAACAAATTGTTTGCTTCAGACAGCAAAAGGGCATTGTATCATTATGTTTCTACTATTTCTTGTATTTAGCTGAAGATTTAACGGTCAGGTTGTTGCTCTCTGCAAGTTTAAACCGATGTGTTGCATGCTTTACAGATGATACGTAGAGTAGTTGTTTGAACCGAATGTCCAAAAGAAACCTTTGAACGAGCGTTTATGGAGTCACCACGGAAGTTTAACTGGACGTCGTCCTTGACATGGAAAGGCATACACGGGATAGAGTAATAGACTTCGAGCTATATTTAACTGGGGTGACGATAATATCTTCAGCTGCAAACGGACATCCAACAATCTTGATCTGAAAACAAGATGAAACATCCCATTTTCTCGCTCGAAAGCAGGATATCCCAAGCAAGTCACTTTAACAAGCCATTTTCTAGTTGGGAGGAGCTAACTACTAGCGTAACTATGTTATGAAAACCTGAATTATTGTCGCCAAGAATAAAACGAAACAATCTGCTCTTTAACTGTACTGGGTCGGGGGGGGGGGGGGATGCTACAGTAAAAAATCCTATCAAAACATTTAAGACATTAGGAGTGATTAAAACTTAGAAATCGATTAAAGTCTACATATAACTATGCGTGTTTTATTTCTAGCTAATTCATACATTTTTACTAAATGGAACAATTGTTTTTTAATACCAATGGGAGACCCAGGGCACGCCCCAAAACGGGACAACACCTGTGAAAACGGGACCTATGGTGGCCCTAAATGTGGCATAGAATGACACAACGGTGTGTTGATGATAGAGGTTTGGCAAATTATTGCGTGCATGCATATAAACAGAACCGCGATTACAAAGTGCCTAGTTCACTGTCTCTCAGGGCGAAGTACCCGTTCAACCCTCGACATAGGTTTCCTTCTTTTGTAGCTCTGGGCTCGATATAACTATATAACCAATAAATCGCCTAAACTACGCCCTTAAGTCCAGAGCGTATCTGGATACACAGTCCATGCTTATTTGCTGCAATATAATCTCACATGGCATTTAATGACATCGCTTCTGTCCGATACCGGGTCAGTCGTAATAACCGCAGTCTGCTAATTAATATGCACTCTTTTTGCTTCTAACACACGCAAGAACTGATACAAAGATAGCAGTTAAATGTGTCATTCAAGAGTAGTCTCCCTTGGTTTGCTTCAGGGTTGTCCATTGCCTCCAGCCCTTTGCAAGAATGATCTTCCCTCGTGGGTTCCTGACGGACTTACCGCGTCCCAATGTCGGACCATGACCGCTTTATTACAGATAGCCTTGGTCGGACGCAATTTTGTGTTGCTTTAAAACCACATCTAGCTGTTGCCGGGGGCCCTAAAATAACCCAGCCTATGGTTTGAATAGGATTTCTAGGACCTGTCCTCATCCGAATGCTGGCACTTTGTGTCACCGGGTGTTAATGACTCAGCTTGATCTCCTGCTGGGGTTGAACGTCACTCACTCGTATATATACATATATATCTTGTGAAAGGCAATTTTTCGTTATTTGAAGCCCTACTCTGGCTCTCGCCAGGGGCCACAAAATAGCCCGGCCTTAAATATGGTTTAATGGTTGAACGCCGTTTCTGGGACCTCTCCACGGGTGATCCTCATCTGCATGGTGGCACTTTGTGTCATCGGGTGTTTATCGCTTGTGTGATGTCCTGGTGGGGTAAAAGAAGATAGATAGACCGACTCACGGGCTCCTGCATCTCACTTTGGAAACAGAAAATAAACAGCTTGCTCTTTAACAATCTTGTCGTAAACGATGTTTAATTAGTTCTAAAACTGAAAAGGTGCAAATATCGCAGCCTTGCTATAAACCACAACTAGACGTGCCTACAGTTTTTTTGAGAGCGACTGCCAAAAGATAAGAAGACATTGTCCGTGCATATATCAGTAAAAGAATGGGTTCTGTTTTTCACATGTAATGTCCTACATTTGCTTGTCATTTGTTAATCACATTAATCGTGCATTATTTGTAGCTAGTGGGTTCAATTGTTCTTTAGTTGCAAATTACTACAGATGTCATCTTGTAGTTGTTTCCGGTGTGGAGTTGTTGTAGATAACAGCGAATGATTGAACTGTGGTAGGTGCCTTGCTGTGTGATCACATGTTACTCTAGCGAATTAACTAGTGACTTTTTAGTAAAACTACAGCTTTTGTTTGAGTTCATTTATTATAAATGTATGAGTGCGCGTGTGTGTGTGTGTGTGTTTGTGTGTGTGTTTGTGTGTGTGTTGAAGAGAAGCCAGGGGCCGATCTAACAGATTGGATGACCTGGGTTCAAATCTCCAGCGGGTTTATGGGTTGATGGGTTGGTGTGCTGGTTGTGAACCCTCTTGGAGTCTGAGGTTGAACTCTGATCTCCAAGTCGTGTCTCGTCTGAGGTTGAACTCTGCTCACAGAGTCTCGTCTTAGGTTTAACTTTGATCACAGAGTCTCGTGTCGTCTGAGGTTTAACTCTGCTCACAGAGTCTCATATCGTCTGAGGTTTAACTCTGCTCACAGAGTCTCATATCGTCTGAGGTTTAACTCTGATCACAGAGTCTCGTGTCGTCTGAGGTTTAACTCTGCTCACCGATCTTGTGTCGGCTGAGCCCAAACAGATATTGCATTTGTCGCGATACAATTTCTCTAGACATCCGGTTCCCCTCCCCCTCCCTTTAACAAACAACCTTCTGTACCTAAGCGTCCTTCCCGCGGTGACTGTGTTACAGAGCGCTCTCCTGTCCTCTAACATTTCAGTAATCAGAAGGATTTACGCTATCGGCACTGACGCTAAAGAAGAAGAGATAAAGAGACCTGGGAGAAGCAGAAGAAACAAGAAGTACGTGGATTCGGTGGTTGTGGGGTAGTTTGACGAGAGGGGGATAACAGGGGGGAGGATAAGATGCAAAATAAATGAGCCTTTAAAAAAGGAGAATGTGGTTGTGACAAGTGGCGGTGAAAGATGCGGTGTTAGTGGTGGTGACAGATGTGGTGTTAGTGGTGGTGACAGATGTGGTGTTAGTGGTTGTGACAGATGTGGTGGTAGTGGTGGTGACAGATGCGGTGTTAGTGGTGGTGATAGATGTGGTGTTAGTGGTGGTGACAGATGTGGTGTTAGTGGTGGTGACAGATGTGGTGTTAGTGGTGGTGACAGATGTGGTGGTAGTTGTGGCAATAGTAGTGATAATGGTAGTGATAGTGGTCATCATTGAAAAGGAAAGGAGCAGGGAGACGTAAGAAAAAGAAGTGTCTAGCTCTTACAATACGCAATTTCAGTTCCAATGTTGGCATCCTTGTCTTTTCGAACGGGACCCGTTAATACAAAGTCGATAGCTGTAAGTCAGTTAACATCCTACTGGGTCAACAAAGATGCAGGAGCAACCAAGCCGTTTTAGCTACAGAATTGTCTACAGAGAGGGGAGGTAAGACCGGTACACCCGCCAAGGGGCATCACTCCTCATCTGTGCGGGAAACTAGCTTTTAAAAACAGATTAAGGACGTTAAATCTCTATTTTAATCTGTTTTTCTTCCTGTCCTGAATGGATTTTCTGCTGCACGTAATTAGTTTACCAAAGCACAAAGGATTCTCAACCAGTTTAGAAGAGGGGGGGGGGGGGGTCTGTCGATTACACAGAGCAGAGAAGATAGTGGTCGCCACTACTGTAATCAAACAGTGAGAGAGTATTACACATAATTTTGTTATTCCTAGAGGGAGGCATTTGTGGGATATTTGAAGCCTTGCTCTGGCTCTTGTCAGGGGCCTCAAATAGCCCGACCATAATATGATCTAATCTAAAGCGGTTTCTCGGACCTCTCCACGGGTGATTCTCATCGGACATCCACATGGTGGCACTTTGTGTCATCGTATGTTTATCGCTTGTGTGATGTCCTGGTGGGGTAAAAGAAGATATATAGATAGAGAGAGTACTGATGATCATCATGTGTCTTGCCGACTGGCGTGAGACATCAGGCTTCCACACAGCCTGCCTTCTCCTGCAGTGTTGATCAGCACGTGTTCTTTTCACGAATGTCAGCCAATGAACTTAGTATGTTGTTTTCCTTTATCCACGCTGCCCTATTTTCTCTCTCTCTCTCTCTCTCTCTCTCTCTCTCTCTCTCTCTCTCTCTCTCTCTCTCTCTCTCTCTCTCTCTCTCTCTCTCTCTCTATCTATCTATCTATCTATCTATCTATCTATATATATATATATACATAATATCTCTCTCGCTCTCTCTGTGTGTGTGTGTGTGTGTGTCAGTGTGTGAGCACAAATGTATATGTGTCTGCTGTGTGTTTCCTTGTGTGTGTTTATATGTAAGTGTCTGTGTGTGTCTGTATATTTGTCTAAGTGAGTGTGTGTGTCTCTGTGGGTGTGTTTGTCTGTGGGATTGTCCGTGTGTGTATGTGTGAGTGTCTCCATGCATGACTGTATGTATGCCTGTATTTATGACTGTATGTTTGTATGTATATATGTATGTATGTATGTGTGTATGCCTGTATTATGTGTGTATGTATGTATGTATGTATGTATGTATGTATGTATGTATGTGTGTATGTATGTATGTATGTATGTATGTATGTATGTATGTATGTATGTATGTATGTATGTATGTATGTATGTATGTATGTATGTATGTATGTATGTATGTCTGTATGTCTGTCTGTCTGTCTGTCTGTCTGTCTGTCTGTCTGTCTGTCTGTCTGTCTGTCTGTCTGTCTGTCTGTCTGTCTGTCTGTCTGTGTGTCTGTCTGTCTGTCTGTCTGTCTGTCTGTCTGTCTGTCTGTCTGTCTGTCTGTCTGTCTGTCTGTCTGTCTGTCTGTCTGTCTGTCTGTCTGTCTGTCTGCCTGTCTGTCTGTCTGTCTGTATGTATGTATGTATGTATGTATGTATGTATGTATGTATGTATGTATGTATGTATGTATGTATGTATGTATGTATGTATGTATGTATGTATGTATGTATGTATGTATGTATGTATGTGTGTGTGTGTGTGTGTGTGTGTGTGTATGTATGTATGTATGTATGTATGTATGTATGTATGTATGTATGTATGTATGTATGTATGTGTGTATGTATGTATGTATGTGTGTGTGTCTGTGTGTGTATGTATGTATGTATGTATGTATGTATGTGTGTGTGTGTGTATGTATGTATGTATGTATGTATGTATGTATGTATGTATGTATGTATGTGTGTGTGTGTGTGTGTGAGTATGTATGTATGTAATGTATGCATGCATATATGTATGTGTGTGTAAGTGAGTGTTTGAGCGTGTGTATGTGGGTGTATGTATGCACGCGCGGGGTTTTTGCATGCACTTTACAATTCATGCTTTTGTGTTTTTTTTATAATACTCATAATATGCATAGCATCATATGATCATAACATGTTTTATTAGTAAAATACAATTGCTGTGTGAAAGATGATTGACTGGAAGGGCCGAATGTAAGACAGGCCTGCGTGCCCAATTTGTGGCCCTTTGAAAATAAAGTTAGTTCGTTCGTTCGTTCGTTCGTTCTCTCTCTCTCGCTCTCTCTCTCTCTCTCTCTCTCTCTCTATATATATATATATATATATATATATATATATATATATATATATATATATATATATATATATATATATATTTATATATATATATATATATATATATATATATATATATATATATATATATATAATATTATATTGGGACACCTAACAGTTATTTAGCAGGTTGCTGTCCAACTGTCGACCAGTTGGACAGCAACCTGCTAAATAACTGTTAGGTGTCCCAATATAACTGTAATATGCGGTTGAAAGAGGTGCCTGTTTGATTCTCATCCAGTTGGTGTCAAACCCACAGAAGGCAAACCTAGACGGGAACATGTTCACAGAAAGGTTCCACAAATTGTCCCAGTTGTCGCAAAATATCCACATTCTTCTCCTCTCTTCAGGTGGTCTAAAACTGACCATTGACCAATTTTTGATGTTTCTTGTCTTTGTGACATTGTTGTCTGAAAACTTCAATTTCATGTTTTTGTTTCTCAAACAAATTTTTAGCTTTTGTCTGAATATATTAGGAATTGACATCCTTGCACTCGGGACATTGCCACACGTGCTCAGTCTCCTTCTTAAGCAGGCAGCGAAGAGATTATATCTTTTTCTTCTTCACGTTTACCGGCTGTAAACTCCGGTGGAAAGTTTTGGTTGTTTGTCCACTTCTAGACTGCAGTCCTGTTTCAGAACCTGAGTGTTGGGTGTGCATCCGTTTGACCAATTTGAATCACTTGAGTGCAGACTGTTGGTTCCTTTACTCTCAGGCAGATGCACTCCGACTTCAAAGGAAGCTCCCAATTAGTCGACTCTAACGACATCCCTTTGGATAGGCAGTAGGTCTATTCTTGTTTTCCCTATAATAGGGCCCCGGAACCTACACGGGGAGGATGATATCTAACAGTACCTGATGCAACTTGATGAAAGTTTCCCCCTTGTTGACCTCATTAGCCACCAAGTGTCGATTGGCCTATAAATAACGTTCCTAGCTTTACACGACCCATGCGCCATGCTAACGCAGAATTTGTCCTTTGATTTAAACAAAAAAATTATTTGAGCGACATTGATGTAGAGGGAAAGGTTCAAGGTAGGCGAGCAAAAGGCAGACAGCGTTAAAAATGGGAGGATAACATCAAGAGATGGACGAACAGCAGTATTAGTGAGTGTACATCAAGGGCAAGAGACAGGGCTTGTTGGAGATCCATTGCAGCCAACCTTCATTGTGGAGACGGCACCTGATTGATTGATTGATTGATTGATGTAAAACAGAGAGTTGCAAGACATGAGGGTTTTTGTAACAGCCACAAGAAAACTGTTGATCCAACACTTACTCACTGAGATCAGCTGGCACAGACCCATGCCTCACTTTTTTTTTTTTTTTAAACTTTTATTAAGTTCTGTATTGTATGTTTGTTGGCTTGTCTGGGTCAGTTTCTGTGTTGGATTGTTTCCCCGTGTCGTCCACACTCAAAACGAGAAACGACAAATCAGCTTCACAATACTAAATCACGAACCACTCAGCGAACGTCGCGTCTAGAATGGCTCTATCAGCATAAACCACAAACGGGCAATTTTACATACACACACACATTTCGACTGAGAAGGCAAACGGATATGTACAGGACGTAGCAGTTCCAGGATAACGAGAGGTACCAGAATAATGCCTAGCAGTTTGACTAACCAGTAGTTTGACTACCCAGTAGTTTGACTACCCAGTAGTTTGACTACCCAGCAGTTTGAATACCCAGAAGTTTGACTACCCAGCAATTTGACTACCCAGCAGTTTGAATACCCAGCAGTTTGACTACCTAGCAGTTTGACTACCCAGCAGTTTGACTACCCAGTAGTTTGACTACCCAGCAGTTTGACTACCCAGCAATTTGACTACCCAGCAGTTTGAATACCCAGAAGTTTGACTACCCAGACGTTTGACTACCCAGAAGTTTGACTACTTTATAACTTCAGTGAGTATGTATTTTCCAATAATCTTAGGAGACCCCCTGTGAAAGGTTTGTTCCATCCAAAAAAAAAAAAAAAGGCGGTCGCTACCCACAGGTTAAAAACCGCTGGCTTACACTTTTCATGGAAAGAAAAATGTTGACTAATTATTGTTTCTGTCTGGGGAGCCACGGCGATGTAGCGGTTAGATGCTCCCCTGTGGATGGTAAGGTCGTGGGTCCACGTTCTGATAGAGCCAGATATTTTTCAGAAATTGCCAGGTCGACCCAGTCTGTCATAGGTACTAGGTTCTGGGAAGTAAAGGCGGTCGGCAGGATGCTGACTACAGGACCCATCGAGTGCCGATTGGTCTATAAAATACAGTCTAGCCATAAATGCGCCATATGCATAATATGCATCAAGGCGAGGAAAGTGGTTTGTTACTGTATTGTATTACTGTTTACTATTTAATACAAAACGGCACTTGGTTCAAACGAACACTCGCTGCATACTTACGCCATTTATGCTTGTGAACGTTACCCGTTACTAGTATTTCAATGATAGCTGTGCATGAATTTTCTCAACAGCAAAGCGATTAAGAGTAAAATAGCACCTGATACCCTCTCGGGTGTAATCGTTTCTTGCTAATGTTTTTGCCTGGTCACTGAGTCATATGCAGGTAAGTTGTGTCTGTGCTTCGGTCTGGGAAATTCTGAGCAGATCTTAGCACCTATAGAATTGTCGGTAGGCAATGATAACAGCATCACCATCGTCCCGTAGCACTGCTTGTCGCTGGGTCACCAGCTGTTAATTGTCTGAACAGTCGCCTCCTCCTCTGACTATCACATGCAATGGACTTTATGGTTGCATGTCTCAGGTCTGTACAGTCAGTCAAGTACTGTATCCATATCTTTCTTGGTCTGCCTCTTTCCCTCCTCCCATTAACTCAGTCCAGTGCTTTCGTGTTTTGAGAGGCTGTTATATATTATTACATATCCGTACCATTTTCGTATTTTCACTGTAGAAGACGTTCATAGTTGCCAGTGTGATGTTAATTATACGGTTTATCTCGTGATGGTAATCTGGTTTCCGTAAGATACGCCAAGATTATTTTTTTTTCCTGAAAGATCTCTATTGTAATGTTCGCATCTTCCTTAAGTTAAAAAAAAAATGATGTATTCCAATAAAGACATTGGAACGATATTGTACATTGTTTTTGACTGACTTTTTTGACTTTCTACTCCACCAGGACATCACACAAGCGATAAACACGCGATGACATAAAATGCCACCATGCGGATGAGGATCGCCGTGGAGAGGTCCCACAAACCGCGTTCAGACATTTGGCCATATTTATGACCTGCCTATATTGCGGCCCCCGGCAAAAGCCAGGGTGGGGCTTCAAATAAAAAATTTCATCCTGAAGAGGACGATAGAGAATAAGTTCTTTATGCAACATTGTTTTTATTGACTTTAAAATGGCATGGAATTCTAAACATTTAGTAAAAAAGCGAAACATTCTTTGAGACCCCAAGCATGTAGTTTTTAAGAAAAAGCTGAAAACTCATTGCACAATGAAAACAGATAATTTAAGTATCATGAAGAGTCGTTTTTCTACTCTTTCATGCTTTTTCCATGTGTTGATAATCTGATATCCAAAGAGATTAGACGTATCCCGCAGTGACTACCTCAGCACGGTACTGAAAGGGGACGTTAATGGGGAAATTGCAAAAATAGAGAGACTAACGCAAATGTATCCCTTGTTTTGATTGCAAAACGGCTGTTTAAATAAATATCCTGTGTAAGTTACGGGGGTGGGGGAGGGGGGGGGGGTTGATTCATAGCTCTTTAACAAGTATGTCGTAAAAGGCGACTACTTAAGGGTTTGCTGAAATTAAATTTGTTAGGCGCAAAGATGCGAACATTGCAGCCTAGCTGTAAACTAACACACGGTGAACCAACCACTTTTTTAAGGACTATTACAGAAGATTGCTCCGATCGGCAACAGGGTCGCCCATTGGCTTGCCGGTAGACGACTTGGGTCTGTCTCCTTTGATCACATCAAGATTGCAGGAGACCTTTTCATGGCTCTTGGTGGCCTACAGTGCTTAGCCATTCAAAATGGCGCACATAACCTAGTCACAATTATAACCTAAAGCTCCCTCTTGGGGGATGCTGGTCGAACGTGACGACTTTGATGTTCCAGCAAAGCACCCAGCTACCAAGAATCCTCTGTCTACGAAGGCTCAGGGGACTGGGTCACACCTGGAGAATTGAGGAATGACTGGGTCACACCCGGAGAATGGAGAATGGACTGGGTCACACCTGGAGAATGGAGGATGAACTGGGTCACACCTGGAGAATGGAGGATGGACTGGGTCACACCTGGAGAATGGACTGGGTCACACCTGGAGAATTGAGGATGGACTTGGTCACATCTGGAGAATGGAGGATGAACTGGGTCACACCTGGAGAATGGAGGATGGACTGGGTCACATCTGGAGAATGGAAGATGGACTGGGTCATACCTGGAGAATGGAGGATGGACTGGGTCACATCTGGAGAATGGAAGATAGACTGGGTCATACCTGCAGAATGGAGGATGGTAGAGTCCATAAGGACAACCTCTGTGGTGCATTACAGATGAGTAGAAAATGTCTAGATTGACCACTGCTACGATATATAAATGCATGCAAGCGGGACATGAATGATTCAGGCATTGGGGTGGATACTTGGTAACAATATGCCATGGACCCCTTGCGTGGAGAGGGCAGATCAGGAAGGGAATAAGAATGAAGGAAGAAATGATTGCAGAAAGGATGAGAGCCGAGCGTCTGAGAATAAACACGCTAAATACATGTGATGGCAACAGCGGTCCTGAAATGCCATGCTATAATTGTGATAGACTTTTCTTAACGTGGGCGGTTCTTGTTGAGTGCACTCGCCATTGCCATGGGATGTGAGTCCTATGCCTCCTCGCACTCGCCACTACCATGGGATGTGAGTCTAATGTCTCCTCACACTCGCCACTACCATGGGATGTGAGTCTCATGTCTCCTCACACTCGCCATCGCCATGGGCTGTCCCATACCTGCTCACACTCGCCATTGCCATGGGATGTGAGTCCAATGCCTCCTCATGGCACAATACATCACTATCGTCTGGAAAGACGGAAAGGTGCCAACAAAGACTAAGCGCTTTCACAAATACATTCCAAAGTCTTAGAAAACCGTAGCAGTGAGATCTACCAGGTTTTCCTTTTGGTCAGAAGGTTCTCTGTTCAAATCTCCACTGAGACAAGCATTTTATTAATATTATTATTACTATTACTGTCATGGTCTTTTTTATTTTTTATTTTTTTTTTTATTTTGACAGAAAACTGTTTATTTATGGAGGCATTTTATTTAAAAATAAGGTTGATTTTGGTGAGCTGAGTCAGTAAGCAAGCAGTGACTTGGGCCCTGGTACTTCGTCGTCAATAACGAGTATCCTCCATAGGAACGAAGATATTGCCTCGCTTGAGTTACCGACCAGCTGAGTAGGATCAATGTAACTGCCTACACGCAAGTGTCCTCTCAGTCCATCTTTTGTTTACCATTTCAGTGCCTGTCTGCTGATACTCTGCCCTCTCCTCCTCACAATGTACTAAGTATAGCTCCTTCTTTTATGTAAACTTTAAAAAAAGGAATAGGGAAAACTGTGAAAGTCCGAGAATGGTGTGTAAATTAGGTTCCGAGCCCCACCCCCCCCCACCCCACCCCAGCACACACACACACACACACACACACACACACACACACACACACAATAAGCATATTTACAGGCGAAAGGGTTGCTGAGATTAAAATGTGGCAGATAAGATGCCAGAGTGAAGCCACAGACAGCCATTCGGGACCGAGGGACACATGACACTGTCAGACAACCAATGGGAACAACATCTTATACCACATCCAGTCACAAAATCTGGCAACACGGGAGTTACACGTACGAGGACTTACAGTACGAGGACTTAACAGAGGCACGAATAGATCTGGAGGTAACAGTACAGCCAGGAGTGACCAGGGAATCCGGTCCACATCCAGAGAAAAGGCAAGAAGGACATGTCAAACTGCTGTCACCATCGGAATTGAAATTCTTCACTAGCTGCTGAATATGCGGCGGGGCGCTTATGAGAATGGCCCCAGTGTCCTCAACGCTCAATGCCTAAAAGGACCTGATGTGAGAGAAAGAGGGCTGAAAAAAAGGAGAACATTGATGTTGAAATTCTCAATCTATACGAAACTTGTGATCTGAAGTGACACACACCGTCTAACAAAGATATAGTGCCGAAACAGGTTATAGCCAAATTTTAATGGAAGATGTGTGGAAAGACACTGGGCAATGGATTGCCCAAAATACAAAAAAAATATGTTGATGTAAACACGTCTTTTTGTGAACAAACTATGGAGATGTCAAGAAGCTCAGATGGTTATGGTATGTTATCACAGTCTGTACTCCTCATATATTACTGCAATGGATCTCTTCACGGACGCATGAGCATCGCAGCTCCGATGAAATTGCAATTGATGGCGGAAGATGTAGGAAGACGCAGAAGAATGAAAAGGAATAGCAGGAACCGGTGGAACTGAAAGAATGAGGAAGACGACGTGAAGAAGGAAGATGATAGAAGAAGGAGCAAGGAAGAAAAAAGGGGAGGGAGCCAGAGGATAGTAGGATGAAGCAGCAGTAGCAGGAGGAGGAACCGGAGTTGAAAGTTGAAGAAGTGTATGTGTTGCATACGTTTTAATTGAATTGTCGTTATAGGTGTAACAATTAATGTCACAACACTTACAGCATTCAGTATCTCAGAATTTTTTTTAAACTCACGGTATTCTCGACACACAATTCCCCCCCCCCCCCCCCCCCCCCCCCCCCCCCCCCCCCCGCCCCCCCCCCCCCCCCCCCCCCCCCATAAAAAAAAATTATTTCCACATTCAGAAATATAAACTAGAGCATGTTAATTATTTCACCGATATGTAATGCATTCACCTTCTACGAATTGTAACCAATATTTATCATTTTATAGACCATAATTCTGTATACGTGAGAAAGAGTAATAAAGAAAAGAAGAACAAGAACGAAACACACATACATATAAATATATATATATATATATATATATATATATATATATATATATATATATATATATAGAGAGAGAGATCGTAGTTGTGACCGACCACTCCAAGACTGCCACCCAACGACCACCATCTGCGGCCCTGCCTGCACGCATGCGCGCCATGAACTGTTCTCAGGTCCATGTTGTTGATCAGTTGCTGCCACCAGTCTTCAGCATCGTCCAGCTGGCTCAAACATGATCGCATCTCCCAGTTTCCAGCTTCTGTCGCTAGATTTACCATCCGAGTGTGTTCGTGAATAGTTCTACCTGTGCCTTTCCTGAAAGATTCGACATTCTTAGAGGTTCTTGTGGCTGGAAGTTGAGGCAGACGTGGAGACGGCCCAGGTAACCAACAAGGGACAAACTGACAAAAACACGGCTAGCGATTGTTTTGTTTCTTTTATTGTTGCTCATCGACAGCCTATGCCAATTCACCGTCTGCTCTTCTCGCATTCCTTGTAGTTAACTAAGTGGACCAGCATCAAAAGCTGTATTTGTTTTGTTCTGCAGTGTGTTTTGAATGTTCACAAAGAGCAGGCGTGAATCCCTGAATGTTGTGAAGTTTATTAGTTCTACTGTACAAGTAGTTAGAAGTCAGCTGAGTGTCAGTGTTTGAAATGAAAAGTTTTAATCTGAGCTTTCTGATTTCATTCCACTGGTTCATTTAAATTCTTAAAAATTCTGATTAAAGAAATTAGATAATTTATTGGACTTGTTCTCACTGCACAGTTGTTAAAATAATGAAATACTACATAGCTTCGTAATGTCGGGTTCGATCCCAGCTGCGGGCTATGCGTCTTTTTGCGTTGGTTTCGACAGAGGTATCAAGAAAGCCGACCGTCCAGCAAGCAATGGCAAACTACTTGAGGTAAATTTGTCTAGAAAAACCACACAGCAGCCAGGGGCTGTTGGGGGTTGGTTCTACAATGTCCTGTAAAGGATACACAACTAACCTATTGGACTTGTTCACTGCACAGTTATTAATATAATGAAATACTACATAGATTCCACAGATTGCCACAGCCAAGGCAAGGAGTTGAAGATTGTTGTTTTGTTTAGTTAGTAGAAGAATTAACGGTCACAAACTTTCTGGAAAAAACCCAGAAATTTCACAAGTGCAGAGACATTCCCTTAGTGGAATTTTAATTTTTACCTGTTATATATATGGAAGCAAATGCAGCATAACTAATAAAATGTGGAGGAAATCATAAGTGGAGGAGATTTGTTTTGAAATAAGAGTCTAGAGATTAAGGAAACGACCTACAGTCTGTTACAGTTAATACATAAGCTATGATTATAAATATACCCTCTGTCTCCCTAGCAGGCATATTGTAAAGATAGACTAATAAGGGGTGTTTTGGCTGAAGTGCATTTGCCTGAGGGGTGAGGAACCAACAGTCTGCATACAAATGAGCACAATTGTAAAATGGATGTGCATGCAAAACCTTGAAACAAGATTAAAGTCCTGAAGTTTTAGAACTTTCTGCCAGACTTTAAGAAGAAATAGAAATGATGGTTTGAATACAGTATAGGTGTTTACTACCACTACTACCATACTGTGTTGTTGTTCATCCATCATGAGTGATAAAGATAACTTTTGATTCAAAGTAGTAATGAACAATGATTATGTGTGCGAAGGTTGCTGATTAGTCCAATATGAGCCAGGACAGTTCTTGAGCAGTGCGGACAACAGGTGGGAGCTGCAGTAAGTGTAGGATTAGCAATACAGTTATGTATAACATCTCAATGATGCCTCCTTTCATCTTCAGAATAACTGTCCTAATTGGTAACATGGTTTGCCTTCCCAGGTTCATTAAGTGGACATCTACTCTGGAGATGTCAGAAACAATTGCAGTGAATACAGAGCAACAGTTGACCAAGGATGCAAGCTCAGACGATTTTCTAGAGCAACAGTTGACCAAGGATGCAAGCTCAGACAATTTTCTAGAGCAACAGTTGACCAAGGATGCAAGCTCAGACAATTTTCTAGAGCAACAGTTGACCAAGGATGCAAGCTCAGATGATTCACAAGAGCAACAGTTGACCAAGGATGCAAGCTCAGATGATTCACAAGAGCAACAGTTGACCAAGAATGCAAGCTCAGACAATTTTCTAGAGCAACAGTTGACCAAGAATGCAAGCTCAGACAATTTTCTAGAGCAACAGTTGACCAAAAATGCAAACACTTTTCAAGAGCAACAGTTGACCAAGAATGCAAACTCAGATAATTTACAGAGACATCAGTATTCAAGGGTATGTACTGTCCTGGAGTATGCTTAATGTGTCATTGATGAAGGGTGTATGCTGTCTGTATCTGTGCACTCTGTGTCATTGATGAAGGGTGTATGCTGTCTGTATCTGTGCACTCTGTGTCATTGATGAAGGGTGTATGCTGTCTGTATCTGTGCACTCTGTGTCAATGATGAAGGGTGTATGCTGTCTGTATCTGTGCACTCTGTGTCAATGATGAAGGGTGTATGCTGTCTGTATCTGTGCATGCTGTGTCAATGATGAAGGATGTATGCTGTCTGTATCTGTGCACTCTGTGTCATTGATGAAGGGTGTATGCTGTCTGTATCTGTGCATGCTGTGTCAATGATGAAGGATGTATGCTGTCTGTATCTGTGCACTCTGTGTCATTGATGAAGGGTGTATGCTGTCTGTATCTGTGCACTCTGTGTCAATGATGAAGGGTGTATGCTGTCTGTATCTGTGCACTCTGTGTCATTGATGAAGGGTGTATGCTGTCTGTATCTGTGCACTCTGTGTCAATGATGAAGGGTGTATGCTGTCTGTATCTGTGCACTCTGTGTCAATGATGGAGGGTGTATGCTGTCTGTATCTGTGCACTCTGTGTCAATGATGAAGGGTGTATGCTGTCTGTATCTGTGCACTCTGTGTCAATGATGAAGGGTGTATGCTGTCTGTATGTGCACTCTGTGTCATTGATGAAGGGTGTATGCTGTCTGTATGTGCACTCTCTGTCATTGATGAAGGGTGTATGCTGTCTGTATCTGTGCATGCTGTGTCAATGATGAAGGGTGTATGCTGTCTGTATCTGTGCACTCTGTGTAAATGATGAAGGGTGTATGCTGTCTGTATCTGTGCACTCTGTGTCAATGATGAAGGGTGTATGCTGTCTGTATCTGTGCACTCTGTGTCAATGATGAAGTGTGTATGCTGTCTGTATCTGTGCATGCTGTGTCAATGATGAAGGGTGTATGCTGTCTGTATCTGTGCACTCTGTGTCATTACATTGATGGAGGGTGTATGCTGTCTGTATCTGTGCACTCTGTGTCATTGATGAAGGGTGTATGCTGTCTGTATCTGTGCATGCTGTGTCATTGATGAAGGGTGTATGCTGTCTGTATGTGCACTCTCTGTCATTGATGAAGGGTGTATGCTGTCTGTATCTGTGCATGCTGTGTCAATGATGAAGGGTGTATGCTGTCTGTATCTGTGCACTCTGTGTAAATGATGAAGGGTGTATGCTGTCTGTATCTGTGCACTCTGTGTCAATGATGAAGGGTGTATGCTGTCTGTATCTGTGCACTCTGTGTCAATGATGAAGTGTGTATGCTGTCTGTATCTGTGCATGCTGTGTCAATGATGAAGGGTGTATGCTGTCTGTATCTGTGCACTCTGTGTCATTACATTGATGGAGGGTGTATGCTGTCTGTATCTGTGCACTCTGTGTCATTGATGAAGGGTGTATGCTGTCTGTATCTGTGCATGCTGTGTCATTGATGAAGGGTTTATGCTGTCTGTATCTGTGCATGCTGTGTCAGTGATGAAGGGTGTATGCTGTCTGTATCTGTGCACTCTGTGTCATTGATGAAGGGTGTATGCTGTCTGTATCTGTGCATGCTGTGTCATTGATGAAGGGTGTATGCTGTCTGTATCTGTGCATGCTGTGTCATTGATGAAGGGTGTATGCTGTCTGTATGTGCATGCTGTGTCAATGTTTCAGGATTTGTTTTTTCTTATGTCGACATCTGTGGCTTAGGTGTTGCAGACGTGCCTCTAATTCTTAAGTGTCTTGTTTAATTGGTGCTTTATTTGTTTTCTGTCTACTTGAATCATAAGTGTTGCTTTTGCTTCTTGTATACAAGAAGAAGTTCTTTGATCGGTTAATGAGAGCTTCATTAAAATATGGAAGTAAAATTAGGTAGCTGACAGTTCCTTAACTCTTTGAGTCCCAAGAAACGCATCATACATTCATAGGTTCCTACCTAGAAGCCCAATGAACGCAAGATGCACTGATTTTATGACTTTTTACTACCCCCTGGGCCTGTGAGGCTAAACCCCCTGGGACTCAAAGAGTTAAGTGATCCCAGTACCATAGCATCATGTGCTAGTGTTATCTATATTTGTGGTGAAAGCCTCATGGGATAGTAAGGCTGGCTCTGACTTCCCTTGAGAGCCACACAGCATTCACAAGTCGCTTAGGATATACTAACTTTAGACAGAACAGTGAAAGAGGACATCACAATTCTGGGGCTATTGAATGTTTTATCTACTCAAAGCTTAGAAAGACAAAGACAGGTACCTTTTTCACACTTTAAGACCATTGGGAGATAGTTTTGCTGGGTGCAGAATGGCAAGGATTGCTATATAGGTGTTAGCATCCTTTGGATATAAACTCCAGGCCAATGTGGTAAGAAATAGAATACAGGCAGACTGACTGGCTGGTTCCATACGACTTCATAGTAAATTTTTACATGACAAGCTTGATGATATGTGGACTCTTAGGAAGCGAGTAAAAAGTGCAGAGACACAAGTAGTTCATGAGGGTCTGAAGGGAATAGTGCTGCAAAGAACGATCGGGGAATCTGGTCAATGCTTGAGGGGAGGGGAGGGATGTACATACAATCAGAATTACTGGTACCATCGCAATTGGAACTGAAAATGGGGATGGAGCTCTTATGGGAATCTCTTGAGTGCTATGTTGTCTGTTTTTAACTCATTGCTGGACATATTATGCTTGTGCCATATTTTTAAAGATGAATCTGCATCCAATGGATGATTTTGTCAGCTGCTTTACGCTGCAGAACATTTCTTAGGTCATGCTTGGGTCAAGCTGGATGCCCTGGTTAATGTAAGCAGTGTTTCTCACTGCGGATTCGAACTTGTAGCCAGCATGATTGTCACTACAGATTCAAACTTGTGGCCAGCATGCTTGCTACTGTACTGTTGTACTTACTAACCCAGATTCACGACCTTTTTTCTAGAAAAGGTGCAGGTACTCACACAAAGTGTAGGTTACAGTAGTACTGAACAACATGATGCTTGACAAAGGTGCCAGTACTGCGTACCACTATAACAAAAAACACCTGCCCAGATTATAATAAATGCTGGAAATAAATTTGACAAATATTGCAGCCCTACTCTGAACAGTAACGAGCACTCAGTGAAAAAGAAGAACTGACAGATATAACATTTCAAGGCATTCATAACATTATGTCTGTGACCAGTCTACCGCAAAAGCATTTTATATCAACTTCCAGATAAAATTGCTTTCTTGACATGTAAATATCAGGAAGAGATATCACACCAAACAGATTGTTTTTCTTGACAACGTGTAAATATCAGGAACAGATATCACAACAAACATTTTTTTTTCTTGGCAACGTGTAAATTTCAGGAACAGATATCACACCAAACAGATTGTTTTTCTTGACAACGTGTAAATATCAGGAACAGATATCACACCAAACAGATTGTTTTTCTTGACAACGTGTAAATATCAGGAACAGATATCACAACAAACATATTTTTTTCTTGGCAACGTGTAAATTTCAGGAACAGATATCACACCAAACAGATTGTTTTTCTTGACAACGTGTAAATATCAGGAACAGATATCACAGGAAACAGATTGTTTTCTTGACAACCTACAGTTGTATAAATATCAGGAACAGATACAATAGTACTCTGACTTGTTTGATCAAACAGGAAGATCTGATCAGTTTATCCAAACTGCCCGAGTCTTTGAAACGTCCCAGTTGTCTAGAGCATCTTTATGACTGGTAGGTATTTGTTTGTTTGGCTAATGTTATGTTCTTGTGACTGGAGGACAGGGTGGTCCAGGTGGTAGAATACCAGTCTTCCACATGATGGGTCGGCAAGACATTGGTTTGTTTCTCAGATGTAGATGAAGTCTGAACACAAAACATTTCTGAGTCAGGCAGCGTTACCTCAGTATGGGGGAAATCCTGCCTACAGATACCATCTTCTTTTTTTTTTTTCCTTCCTTCTGGAGTGCCTCATAGCATCAGGGCAGGAAGAGATCGCTGGAACGAGCCCTTCTATTAGCCTAATATCTAGTAGTATTTTTCAGTGTATCTGATATTTGCATATTTGACCTCCTTTGAAGAGAATCTGTAGAACAAAGTACATAATCCAGATGTCTTCTCCTTCTTTAACATTCCGAGCTCTTGAGGTTCATTGCTGCTGATATCACCCACCTCCATTCATCTCTCTGGTTGGTTTCTCTTTTCACTTGGTGACACTGAGTGTTTGCAGGTCTGACTGGATATTACCTCTCCGTCTTCTTGGTCTGCCTCGTGGTATAATCCTAATATGAGTGTACTAAAATTCACACATGCTATAAATATTTTTGTGGGTAGATATTCTGATTTTAAAATGTGGCCATGGCAGCTACAACAGCCGACAGATGTTAAACACTAACCTGGGATTTTTACATTTCACTTCTGTTGCCAAAAATATTTGTTGTTGCTGAAAGACTTTGGTTGAAACGTCTGTTTGTTAGGTCTACCCTTCTGCAGAGCTATTGGTAGTCTTAGTTTCAGCTTCATAGCGAACACCAGAGCTACACATTGTGTTGTGAGTGCCAGACAGTTCTTGTTAGTTTCTCAGCTGGAAGTTAATCACATCATTATCATCATCATCTTCTGAAAAATCATATCTTTGTTGTTTGCAAGCTCTTCCTAATTTGTTCACATTCTATTGTGTGACAGTTCAGCATGTTCTGTGTTGTGGTCCGTGATAGTGCTGATTTGTTTGTTGGCACCTGTCCTTGTGTCCAGACGACAGTGTTGTACTGTGCTGTAGGGAAGCACAAGAGTCACAGCTCCTGTTGGTGGCCAGTGTTCTCCTTGACGCCACAAAGACTGGAAAATATTGTCAATAAATAAAGACCACGTGTTGCTCACTCAGCAACATCTCTCTCTCAGCCTGCTTTATTATTTAAAAAAAACCAAAGTAAAATGAGTTTAGCTGATGGAGCAGTACTTTTGTCAAAAATGACCTTGTCTCCTACGTTGACCCAGCTTAGAGTAGATACCAGGTGCAGCCCTGGAAAGTAAAGGCGGCTGACATGATGCTGACCACATGACCCACCAAGTGCCGATTGGTCTATACAAAATATAGGTCTAGCCCTAGATCCCCAGTTCATTTAGGGGCGGGGAAAAGGGTCCTTGTTTACTGGACTAAACAGAGTTTTGCATGCCTCCTCTGTGCTGTCTTTCACAGTTTCTTCCTCTTCACATTCACTGGCTGTTCACTCGGACTTCACATTCACTGGCTGTTCACTCGGACTTCACATTCACTGGCTGTTCACTCGGACTTCACATTCACTGGCTGTTCACTCGGACTCCTGATTGCTTGCTCACTTCTGATCTTTAGTCTTGTGCCTTAACCCAGGGTTTGCATGCTGACCTGTTTTACAGATCTGGCTTTTTTGTATATTGACTGTTGGTTTCTCATCTCTTAGGCATATCCACTCTTGACTTTGAAGGATACACACCTAATAAGGTGACTTTGATGAGGTTCTTGATAGAGGGCAGTCCTTGTTACCCACACAGGGACCCCTCTCAGTGAAAGTTATCTCTTGTATAAGATATTTATCATAGTTATGTTGTATGAGTAATGTTGAGCTGTGTTTGAACAGACCGTTGAAACTACATACGAATCAACCTTGTCTTTTTGTGCAGCTGTTGCAGCTTGTTTCTTGCAGCTGTTACTGATTCTGTTCTGCTTTGTTTGTTTCAAGCGAGAATGGGAAATGGGACCCGGAGCGCTGGTACACGGCAAATTTTGAGTCAGCTCCTGAAAGCTCATCGTTGACTTTCACAAATGGTAAAGATGGCAGAAAAGTGACTGACCGAGACTACAAGAAGCGATTCTCTCGTGAGTTACATTATTACTTCGGAAAAGGGGAGGGGGGGGGGATGTGTCTGTTTAGTGATAGAGTTGCATCTTTACAGAACATGGCACTACAACAATTAACTGGCTTGGCTGTTTAGACTTTGGTCCAGTAAAAGATGCCCTTTAACCAGTATGCATATAGACTTCACTTACAAGGGGAGGTGTCTTTTAATCAGTGTGCACATAGACTTTAGTTCCCTTGGAGGCCTTTTAACCAGTATGTATGTAGACTTTAGTTCCCTTGGAGGCCTTTTAACCAGTGTGCACATAGACTTCAGTTCCTTTGGAGGCCTCTTAACCAGTTTGTATGTAGACTTTAGTTCCCTTGGAGGCCTCTTAACCAGTGTGCACATAGACTTTAGTTCCCTTATAAGCTTTTTAACCAGTGTGTATGTAGACTTTACCTCCCTGGAAAGTATCTTTTGACCAGTGTACGTAAGAATTACATCAGGATTTTAGTTCCTGGGAGGCATCTTTTGACCAGTGTACGTAATAATTTTATTTGCTTGTGAATGTCCCTTTTGACTAGTGTGCATAGACTTTAGTTTACTGGGGAGTTTTTTGTTTTGTTTTTGGTTATCTAGTGGGTATATAAACTTCAATTCCCAGTGAGGTGTCCAGTGGGCATATAGACTTGAATTCCCAGTGAGGTGTCCAGTGGGCATATAGACTTGAATTCCCAGTGAGGTGTCCAGTGGGCATATAGACTTGAATTCCCAGTGAGGTGTCCAGTGGGTATATAGACTTGAATTTCCAGTGAGGTATCCAGTGAGCATATAGACTTGAATTCCCAGTGAGGTGTCCAGTGGGCATATAGACTTGAATTCCCAGTGAGGTGTCCAGTGGATATATAGACTTGAATTCCCACTGAGGTATCCAGTGGGCATATAAACTTGAGAATTCCCACTGAGGTATCCAGTGGGCATATAGACTTGAGAATTCCCACTGAGGTATCCAGTGGGCATATAGACTTAAGAATTCCCACTGAGGTATCCAGTGAGGTATCTTTTGATGAGACAGTTCTCGGTTTGGTGTTTTATAGACCAGTGCACATTTAAATTCAGTCATCAGGAAAGTATCTTGCTGACAACTGTGCTGTTAGATTTGGGTTCATGGACGAATGCTGACACTGTCAGTTTATTGCTGCTCCCTTCTGCCTTTCATCTCCCAGCGGATCATACACTCTCAGCTTACTGATGCCAAGGTTTTGTAGACTTGTTCATCATTGGTTGTCCTTTGTTTATATGTACAATAATATATTCATATAAGAAGTAAAGTTTATATTCACTGTTATTCTGTATGTACCTAGTAAACATCTAATTACAGTTTATAATTACTTTATGTCCATAGCGAACTCAGTGCTGATTTATATTTACTGTAATACTTTCATGTATACAACATAACATAATCTGTGAGCTGCTAGGGTCTTGATACAACATAACATAATCTGTGAGCTGCTAGGGTCGTGATACAACATAACATAAGTCTGTGAGCTGCTAGGGTGGTGATACAACATAACATAATCTGTGAGCTACTAGGGTCGTGATACAACATAACATAGTCTGTGAGCTGCTAGGGTGGTGATACAACATAACATAATCTGTGAGCTGCTAGGGTCATGATACAACATAACATAGTCTGTGAGCTGCTAGGGTGGTGATACAACATAACATAATCTGTGAGCTGCTGGGGTCGTGATACAACATAACATAATCTGTGAGCTGCTAGGGTCGTGATACAACATAACATAATCTGTGAGCTGCTAGGGTCGTGATACAACATAACATAATCTGTGAGCTGCTAGGGTGGTGATACAACATAACATAATCTGTGAGCTGCTAGGGTCGTGATACAACATAACATAATCTGAGCTACTAGGGTCGTGATACAACATAACATAATCTGTGAGCTGCTAGGGTGGTGATACAACATAACATAGTCTGTGAGCTGCTAGGGTGGTGATACAACATAACATAATCTGTGAGCTGCTAGGGTGGTGATACAACATAACATAATCTGTGAGCTGCTAGGGTGGTGATACAACATAACATAGTCTGTGAGCTGCTAGGGTGGTGATACAACATAACATAATCTGTGAGCTGCTAGGGTGGTGATACAACATAACATAATCTGTGAGCTGCTAGGGTGGTGATACAACATAACATAATCTGTGAGCTGCTAGGGTGGTGATACAACATAACATAATCTGTGAGCTGCTAGGGTCGTGATACAACATAACATAGTCTGTGAGCTGCTAGGGTCGTGATACAACATAACATAGTCTGTGAGCTGCTAGGGTCGTGGAGATGTATTGGTGAAAGCACTAGCACAAAAAAACCCCATCTTTCTCTGTCTTCTGCGTGTTGAACAAGTGTAAAATAATTTAGTCCGGTTCATTTCTTAATGTTGTCATTCCAGATAATTCTTTGCCCACCCCTCATTTTCCCCTTTTCTTCTTCAACTAGCCCCCAGCGTTCCTTGAAGCATTATCTAATGTCTCACCACATGCCCACACTTTCCTAGCAAAAGTCAAAAGAAAGCTTTTATTTGCTATCAAAGTGTAATATGCTGTATTTATATTTATGACAATACTGTAATATGTTCTCAGTGAAAAGCCCTGTAGAGTTTACATGTATTTCAATCTGTTAACAGCAAACCACCCCATTGAGCGGCTTAAGAGTGAAAGAGACGGAATAGTCCTGAGCCCACAGAGACGTAGTTTTGTCACTGGTTGTCATGTCAAGACGCTGCCACATGCATACACTCGACACCTGAGCTTACCTGACAGAGAGGAATCTAAGGGTGACTGGGATCAGAAAGGAGAGAAAGAAAGAGACAGGTGAGGGATATAATACCTGGTGCGTGGTAGAGCTGGTTGGTGTGTGGTAGAGCTGGTTGGTTGTGTGGTAGAGCTGGTTGGTGTGTGGTAGAGCTGGTTGGTGTGTGGTAGAGCTGGTTGGTGTGTGGTAGAGCTGGTTGGTGTGTGGTAGAGCTGGTTGGTGTGTGGTAGAGCTGGTTGGTGTGTGGTAGAGCTGGTTGGTGTGTGGTAGAGCTGGTTGGTGCGTGGTAGAGCTGGTTGGTGCGTGGTAGAGCTGGTTGGTGCGTGGTAGAGCTGGTTGGTGCGTGGTAGAGCTGGTTGGTGCGTGGTAGAGCTGGTTGGTGCGTGGTAGAGCTGGTTGGTGTATGGTAGAGCTGGTTGGTTGTGGTAGAGCTGGTTGGTGCGTAGTAGAGCTGGTTGGTGCGTGGTAGAGCTGGTTGGTTGCGTGGTAGAGCTGGTTGGTTGTGTGGTAGAGCTGGTTGGTGTGTGGTAGAGCTGGTTGGTTGTGGAATCCTTTGGAAGTAAGTCAAGTCAAGGACCCTGTCACCTTATAGACCAGTCCGTACTCAAACTCAGTGGGCAATGTAATCATCACTTGGATAATGTAATCATCACTCTGGTCGCCTTTGCTTCCTTAGAACATTACCTAGTACCCATTTTGGGCTGGTTCAGCCTAGGCACCAAGGTCGGTTGGGAGAAAAAAATCCAACTCGATGCGAATTCAAGAATATACTTTGTAAGACTTAATTTTCAGGTCTCAAGCTGCATTGCCATTCATGTCCTTTGAACCCTGAAACAGAGCTTGCATCTAACTGAATGAGGTGACTAATTAAGGCATTGGGGTGCTGAACCAAAAGTTACACATATTGCAACCTAGCTGTGAACCCCAATGTGCCAACTGTTTTAAGGGTGAGCACAGAAGAAGAAGAATTAAGTTGGTATAGAGACGTGTCTTCCAGCCCTGATACCATGGCACACAAACAGGCAGTATGTTCCATAGCTCTGCAACCTAATTAATAACATGGCTGGAGACACAAACCTTTACCTGCGCCTGCTTTTTCAGTGGCTCATGAATATGCTCAGGAATGTAGAGGTTGGCTGGGTCCGAAGACGGTGGTTAGAGCCACTGAGGTGGTCAGGGCTGACACATATCAGTTTCATATTTGTGCCAGGGCATGTAGGCATGTCAGAAAATAAGCAAGCTGAAAGGCTGGCTGGTAAAGCTACTTTGGAAGGCAGACGGACCAGGCTATTGAATGCTCTACAAGACGTAAGACATCCACAAGAATCAAGTGAGGACAGCAAATCTGTAACCATGAACAGACTGCAAGAACAGTGTGTTAAATGGCCAGATAAGAGCACTGTACAGGGAGCCAAAGAAGAATAGGAAACCAGTATAGGACTAGTGTTGTCAGCTGTTATCTCTGGGGGATTTTCTGAGAGGGATCCCAGCACTTATGGGCTGGTGTTGTCAGCTGTTATCTCTGGGGGATTTTCTGAGAGGGATCCCAGCACTTATGGGCTGGTGTTGTCAGCTGTTATCTCTGGGGGATTTTCTGAGAGGGATCCCAGCACTTATGGGCTGGTGTTGTCAGCTGTTATCTCTGGGGGATTTTCTGAGAGGGATCCCAGCACTTATGGGCTGGTGTTGTCAGCTGTTATCTGTTGAGGGGGATCCCAGCTTATGGGTGGTGTTCTCTGCTGGGGGATTTTTCTGAGAGGGATCCCAGCACTTATGGGCTGGTGTTGTCAGCTGTTATCTCTCTGGGGGGCTGATTTTCTCTGAGAGATTTTCTGGGATCCCAGCACTTATGGGCTGGTGTTGTCAGCTGTTATCTCTGGGGGGATCCCAGCACTTATGGGCTGGTGTTGTTTTCTGAGAGAGGATCCCAGCACTTATGGGCTGGTGTTGTCTGTCAGAGAGATTTTCTGAGGGGGATCCCAGCACTTATGGGCTGGTGTTGTCTGTTATCTCTGGGGATTTTTCTGAGAGGGATCCCAGCGCTTATGGGCTGGTGTTGTCAGCTGTTATCTCTGAGAGATTTTCTGAGAGGGATCCCAGCGCTTATGGGCTGGTGTTGTCAGCTGTTATCTCTGAGAGATTTTCTGAGAGGGATCCCAGCGCTTATGGGCTGGTGTTGTCAGCTGTTATCTCTGAGAGATTTTCTGAGAGGGATCCCAGCACTTATGGGCTGGTGTTGTCAGCTGTTATCTCTGAGAGATTTTCTGAGAGGGATCCCAGCGCTTATGGGCTGGTGTTGTCAGCTGCTATTGCTGAGGGATTTACTGATGGATCTCAGCACTTATGGGCTGGTTTTGTCTGCTGTTACCTCTGGGGGATTTTCTGAGAGGGATCCCAGCACTTATGGGCTGGTGTTGTCTGCTGCTATTGCTGAGGGATTTACTGAGAGGGATCCCAGCACTTATGGGCTGGTGTTGTCTGCTGTTACCTCTGGGGGATTTACTGAGAGGGATCCCAGCACTTATGGGCTGGTGTTGTCTGCTGCTATTGCTGAGGGATTTACTGAGAGGGATCCCAGCACTTATGGGCTGGTGTTGTCTGCTGCTATTGCTGAGGGATTTACTGAGAGGGATCCCAGCACTTATGGGCTGGTGTTGTCTGCTGTTACCTCTGGGGGATTTTCTGAGAGGGATCCCAGCACTTATGGGCTGGTGTTGTCTGCTGCTATTGCTGAGGGATTTACTGAGAGGGATCCCAGCACTTATGGGCTGGTGTTGTCTGCTGTTACCTCTAGGGGATTTACTGAGAGGGATCCCAGCACTTATGGACTGGTGTTGTCTGCTGCTATTGCTGAGGGATTTTCTGAGAGGGATCCCAGCACTTATGGGCTAGTGTTGTCTGCTGCTATTGCTGAGGGATTTACTGAGAGGGATCCCAGCACTTATGGGCTGGTGTTGTCTGCTGTTACCTCTGGGGGATTTACTGAGAGGGATCCCAGCACTTATGGGCTGGTGTTGTCAGCTGTTACCTCTGGGGGATTTACTGAGAGGGATCCCAGCACTTATGGGATGAATGGTTGAATGTGCAGTGAGGATAATCTGTCGACTAACTCAAGTTTATGATAGGCATAATGGTGTGATTAACGGATTATCTAGTACAAATGCTTTTATCATTATTGTTGCCATTGACAGTGATGTCAACACATCATCGTCATCACCACCACCGTATGGTTAACATTTCAGTCACCACCAAATGGTCAACATTTCAGTCACCACCATATGGCCAACATTTCAGTCACCACCATATGGCCAACATTTCAGTCACCACCATATGGTCAACATTTCAGTCACCACCATATGGTCAACATTTCAGTCACCACCATATGGTCAACATTTCAGTCACCACCATATGGTCAACATTTCAGTCACCACCATATGGTCAACATTTCAGTCACCACCATATGGTCAACATTTCAGTCACCACCATATGGTCAACATTTCAGTCACCACCATATGGTCAACATTTCAGTCACCACCATATGGCCAACATTTCAGTCACCACCATATGGCCAACATTTCAGTCACCACCATATGGCCAACATTTCAGTCACCACCATATGGCCAACATTTCAGTCACCACCATATGGTCAACATTTCAGTCACCACCATATGGTCAACATTTCAGTCACCACCATATGGTCAACATTTCAGTCACCACCATATGGTCAACATTTCAGTCACCACCATATGGCCAACATTTCAGTCACCACCATATGGTCAACATTTCAGTCACCACCATATGGTCAACATTTCAGTCACCACCATATGGCCAACATTTCAGTCACCACCATATGGCCAACATTTCAGTCACCACCAAATGGTCAACATTTTAGTCACCACCATATGGTCAACATTTCAGTCACCACCATCAGTATTGTCATCACACTGTTGTCACTAGTCATACCCAGAGCAATATGGGCAGATTGGTGTGCTGGTCACTTGACATACACAGGTAAGCATGGGGCCCCTGAGCAAGTGCCCAGCAGCCCATACCTGAAAGTGGCTGTGGTCATGCCGTTCTAGCATATAGTGCTAGCCCCATCACCTGGAAACCCAGGTCAGGTCAGTTATCCAGTTTTTGATGTGGGTTCAATACGGGCCAGCAGGGGAGCCTGAAGTAAGGCTTTGTCCAACAACAGGCCATTTGTGCTGGGGATTGAACCTGGATTATGTTATGTTGTATCACCACCCTAGCAGCTCACAGATTATGTTATGTTGTATCACGACCCTAGCAGCTCACAGATTATGTTATGTTGTATCACGACCCTAGCAGCTCACAGATTATGTTATGTTGTATCACGACCCCAGCAGCTCACAGATTAATAGCCCACAGGATTAATAGGCTCCATGCTCTGTGCTGCCATGAGATGAACTTCACTTAGATAGTGTTTAGAAGTATCACATTTGTCTGCATGTAACTTCACTTAGTGTTTAGAAGTATCACATTTGTCTGCATGTAACTTCACTTAGTGTTTAGAAGTATCACATTTGTCTGCATGTAACTTCACTTAGATAGTGTTTAGAAGTATCACATTTGTCTGCATGTAATTTCACTTAGATAGTGTTTAGAAGTATCACATTTGTCTGCATGTAATTTCACTTAAATAGTGTTTAGGAGTATCACATTTGTCTGCATGTAACTTCACTTAGATAGTGTTTAGAAGTATCACATTTGTCTGCGTGTAATTTCACTTAGTGTTTAGAAGTATCACATTTTTTTGCATGTAACTTCACTTAAATAGTGTTCTGAAGTATCACATTTGTCTGCATGTAACTTCACTTAAATAGTGTTTAGAAGTATCACATTTGTCTGCATTACTTAAGGGTGTCAGTACTGATTGCTGTTGTTTTTAGGCATATTCAATGATTATCATTTAAAACAGAAACAAATGATCTGTACTGTATACTGTCCCACAGTATGAACACACATCATCATGTGTCAGGCCAAACATGGTAGGGTGGTTATGATTGACCGGCTCCCACAGTATGTACACACATCATCATGTGTCAGGCCAACCATGGTAGGGGTGGTTATGATTGACCGGCTCCCACAGTCACCAAAATCTTTGATCAGTTCTGTTCTGGTCTCACTGATGCCATGGTGCCAGCCATCTGTGTATTTGTGTCTTCCACTGGTCCTTGTCCCATCATATTTACCAGTTGTCTGTAGGTTGCAGTATTTATTTCTTCTCGTAACCTGCCAACAAACTCTTGACTGTTTCAATCTTAAATGTCTCTGATGAGTCTAGTTTTTCACCCATTAACTGCAAGAGTTTCATTTTTCTGTTTGTGGCATTTATGTCAGGAGAACAGAATGAAACAATAAAAAATGAATTCAGCTGTCAGAATGTGTGTGTCTGTTGGTCTGCTTATTGTCAGTGTCTGACAGGGACACTGCAGGGCAGATTTTGTATAGTTGTTTAACCTCACTGGTGTGGCTTCCATGAATATTTCACAACAGTTAAGTCAGAGGACGCAGAGGACAGACTCACAATTTGGAAAGCCTCCCATACACTTTGATATTCATGTACACAGGTACACATACACACACACACTGCCCTGTACGTATGCATACATTTTGCAATCACACACACACACACACACACACACACACACACACACACACACACACACACACAGTGATGGCAAAAAGTTTAAGACCACCCAGTAAGAATAATTGACACACAGTTATGGAGTACTTCTGTCTAAGGACGGAAAGATAACCGCAATGATTGCCTAAACCAGTAATGAATGCAATGTTATGTAACACTGAGAAATTTGCTAATTTACAAGGTGGTCTGAATCTTGTGGCAACCACTGTTGATTCCTACAGAAAAGTACAACTGTTTGAACGTTGTTACCCAATCAAATAACTAACCTTTTAATTGGACATTTCCAGCCACAGAAACATCTGAAATATGATGTCACATCAGGGATTCCAGAATTCAGCAGTTGACAAGTCACTGAATTTTGTCAATAGGTGTTGAATTGTTAATGAAGACAGCACTTAGTTTTACTGACCCCCTTAAGTATAGGCAACTGTAGACAGACATTGAGAATGTGGTCTGTTATTGGTTGTTATGTAGGGTGTATACGTCTGTCTACTACAGCAGGGAGCGACCTCTGAGGAAGGCGGACAGTGGACGTATACAGTTTGAGAAGGAGAGGAGCCTCCATGACTCTGTGGACAACCATAGTTACAGTAGAGATGATGAGTTTGCCAGGAGCCGAGACCAGGAGCGGGAGCGTAAGCGGGACAGAGATCTGAGGAACCAGTCGGCCAGGGAGAGGAGAGGAGAAGGCATTGACAGCTGTCACAATGTGGATGATAAAAGCTACAATGCTAGAGATTGGGTAAGTCCAGTCGTCCTTTTTTTTTTAAATACACTTTTTTATATTAGCGCAATGTGAGACTTTATTATCGTTGCGTCACAAGAACTTAACTGATCAATTGTGCAAGATGTCTCTTTGTTACTTTGCATCACAAGGATTTGATTGATAAATTGTGCAAGATGTCTTGTTGTTATTGCAACACAAGGATTTGATTGATAAATTGTGCAAGATGTCTCTTTGTTACTTTGCATCACAAGGATTTGATTGATAAATTGTGCAAGATGTCTTGTTGTTATTGCAACACAAGGATTTGATTGATAAATTGTGCAAGATGTCTTGTTGTTATTGCATCACAAGGATTTGATTGATAAATTTTGCAAGATTTGTTTTTGTCTCATCCCAAGAATTTTATTGATAAATTGTGTAAGTTGTCTCATTGTTATTTTTGCGCATCAAGAACTGGATTGATAAATTGTGCAAGATTTCTCTTGTTTTTGTTGTGCTGCAATAACTTTATTGATAAAATGTGTATTTTGTCTCTTTGTTATTGTTGCGTGACAAGAACCTCATTGATAACAGTGAACAGCTTGTGCTTAGCCAGTTATCAAAAATGCCAATAATTGGAACATACTGTGGGCAAAAGGCTATTAAAAAAAATTAAAAATTAAATGACATCTAATTGATGATACACAATCTGTCTTCCCTTTGTAGGTCCCAGAGCCTGGTTTGGGGAGATGGGTTGGGGGAGTATGGAATAGGTCCACTGTCCCATAACAAGCACCTTGTAAAAAGTGACTAACTCGGGTTGTGCAGAAATCAGCTGTGTGAGTCACTGGAGGTCAGTCTTTCGGGCAACATCCCCAGAGAGGGAGATTACAAATCAAATCAAATAGAGTTGTCTGTGTTATTTTAAACACCTGCCACTGAATTTTCTTTTTGTTTTTCTTGAAGAGGGACAGGGAGGTTGGAGACAGAGGATTCAATAGAAACTGTGAGTATGAGATGGCAAGTGCTTGTGTACTGCATCTAGTGTGTCTGTCTGTCTGTCTTTACTTGCATTTTACATTTGGCTTTCTTTGTAAAGAGTCACTGTATTGATTGTGTGACCTCAGTTATGTTCTCATATACTCATATTATGTGTATTGTTTTATTAACATACCATGCTTTATATATAAAATGCAATAGCTGTGGGAAAGATGAGTGTTTTGAAAGGCCGAATATAAGACAGGCCTGTGTGCCCAATTTGCCACCCTTTGAGAATAAAGTTTGTTTTTGTTTGTTCTTCTTCTTGTTAGCATTCACTGGCTGTAACATCCGGCAAAAAGTTCTGGTACGCCAACTTTTGGACTTTGTATTGTTCCAAAATTTGAGCTTTGCAGGCACATCTGTTTTACAGGTCTGCCTTATTTTTATACTGACTGTTGGTTCCTTGCCTATCAGGCAGATACACTCTGACTGTGGGGAAAAGAAGGATAGACCCACTGCCTCCCAACAAGCATGTCTAAGAGTCGACTAAGTGGGAGCTTCATTTGAAATCGGAGGTACATCTGCCTGAGCAGCAAGGAACCAACAGTCTGCATGAAGGTAAGCCAGATCTGTAAAACAGATCTCCACACAACACTAAGGTTCTGAAACAAGACTAAAGTCTCCAGGTGGAAACAGAACCAGAGCTTTCCACCGGAGGTTGCAGCTGGTTATGGTGAAGAATTACTGATTTAAGACATCATATCAAGTCCGGCTATCCGTCCAAGCTTTGAACACTGAAGTAGATAGGGTTAATATTCTGCAGGCCATAATCAATTACAGAAACAACCAAATAGTTGCACAATAAGACAAATAGTCTCTGTTCCGTGTGTGTCGCTGCCACGCTTGTATTTGATCACAGTCAGCTTCACGTGATATTTGTAGGACATCAGTTCCTTGGCCTCTGGCACAGATTTTCAATGCATGACTCAGGATTTGTTTATCTTGATTTTTTGCTCAATATCTTCACAATCTGTAGGTGTTAGTTCTCGTGCTTACTGCCATTCATTCGTAGCCAATAGTTTTGCTTTCCATGCCTTCTCCTCCTGTTCGTTCTACCACCGTGGTTGCACAAATGTTGTTTTTTCTGGTCTTTTGTCTGGCGCAACGAACCAACCTGATCTTTATTGACCGTATATTTGAACTTGTGTCTGGGTTTCATTTGCTAAACAGTCTGTCCCTTTGGGATGAGAACAATGCATGGCAGATGGTCACTTTCTTGCGCCCGAAGAACATCCCAACGCATTGTTTGTGCATCAGTACTGGATGCTAAAGCTAGGTCGATCACTCCATCCGAGTCTCCCGCTGTCTCTGCTAATATGTACATGACCATCGTTTAAAACGGTTAAGAGTGCTTAGTAAGACCTGTCTCATTGCAACTCCCTGCCTGTTTTGTGTCTGATTTCCCCACTCTTTTGACCGAGCATTACAATCCCCAGCTATTAAACATTTTCCATCACACTCCTCCAGATCTGCTAGGAATTCCCATGCGCCTTCATTCAGAAGAAGAAAAGCAACATAAACATACTGTAACCCTGGAATATAACATAAATTTGTGTGTCCTTTAGAGGGTGTTGTAGAACCCGTGCCAGCATCTGTTGATAGTTTTGGTTTGACTAGGACATTTCATGTTGACAGTTTTGGTTTGACTAGGACATTTCATGTTGACTAGTTTGCTGTAACACTGGAATATAAACGCTGGTCATATATGTAGACAGTGTTTATAGGCTTGAACATAGCTTTGATTTGATGCATGATACTATTCTGATTACAAACTGGAGGCTGTGAGAATGAGCTTTAAGCTAGAGATATTAATAAACTCATTGGTGAAGCAGAAAACAAGTAGTATCATACACTCAATCTCTGTTAGGAAGTCAAGCTTTGAATATTGGAATGCCTTCAGGCTCCACATGTTACTTGTTGCTGTATGTTATTGATTTGAAAAATCTTTCTTTATATCAGGGAGAGAAAGATTTAGCAACAGAGATGTAGTGTGGTAGAGGGATACAATGAGGGAGGCAGGAGTGAGGGTGAGAGGTGCGGTGATAGAATGGGGGGGGGGGGGGGCAGTAGTGGGGAGAGAGATGCTGTAAATGAGGAAAGTAGTTTCTGAGAGAGATGCAGGGTAGGAGGTGGGCAGTGAGGGATTGGAAGGTAGAAATGCTGTGAAGGATTGGGGTGGGGGGGGGGGGGGAGATGGAGGGGGGTTAGATAGAGTAAGGTTGAGAAATTCAGTGAAAGATTGAGAGAGAGAGAGAAAGAACAAAAAGAAAGATGGATGTTATGAAGAAGTCAGTAGTGAGTAGTAGTAGATGACTAAGAGAGAAGGACAATGAAGGAGATGGACAGTTCTGATGGCGTAGTGGCAGAAAGTTAATAGGAAAACAAGAGATACTTGAAGCTCAGTATTGTATTCCACAGGCTTGTCATGTTCTCATATTTGATACAATCTCCTGTCCTGTATATTTTGACCAGCACGAAGACGAAACAACAGACAAGAGAAAGAGCCTGAATGGTACACAGGTGGGCCCACAAGTCAGACAGACGTCATAGAGTTGAGAGGATTTGAACACCAAGAGGACCATGGGCATCAGATGGTGGATGGCAGAAAACCAAACCATAGGAAGGACAACAGGGCCAATGCTGTATTTTCTGCACAGTCCACAGACCCGGCAAGAAAAGGTATTCATCATCTTTGTTACGGTTAAGTAAAGCTAAATAAAGCACCCTTTCCTACGCCTTTAGTTGTCCTGGACATGTAGGGCTAGACCTATCATTTCTAGACCAGTCGACACTCTGTGGCTGATATGGTCAGCATCACCTCTGCCCCCTTAACCTGGTACCTGTTTAGGCTGAGTCTACGCTGTAGAGTCACGGGCAGACATCATAGGTGGTTACTGTCTTTTGGATATTTTCTCCAGGTTGTGCCAGTGTTTTAGGAAGTGAGCAGGTAGATAGATCAGCTGGTTCTGCACTACTTGTTTGAAAATTGATGCCTGACAAATTAGACGTTGTGTCTTTCTTGGGAACGAGTGAACAGTGTGGGTGGCACAACTAGATTGTAACAGTCTGAGGAGAATGGTGCTGTAAGGAGTGACTAGGGCATCTGGCCGGGCCTCAACAACAGTTTACTTACTGATGCCCTGGGAATTGGAACTTTCACTTTGCTGCTGAAGATAGGGATGGGATGCTTATGATAATGTTCCATGTGCTGTGATGTCGATTCTGAATTAACCATTTACCATAGGTCTGAGCCATTCTACCATGAAACTAACTTGTTTTCTGGTTTTGAGATGTTTGTTGTTGTCACACTACAGGAGCATCTGAAGCCAGCTCTCCCATTAGCAACAAAGTCTCACCAAATCATTTGGGAGAACCCAGACCATTGCAGAAAGAGCAGAAAGACAAAAAGAACATTCCAAATCACAAGCAGCAAGAAAATCAAAGCCCCATGATGCCTCAACACAACGTGAGGGCAGCAACCAACAACAAACTGTTTGACTTTGAGGAGGTCTTGAGTGCCATTTTACCCTCGGTAAGTGAGTTTGAAAAATGTCATGTCCATCATGCAGTATCATCATCATCATGTTACAGCGAAAGTAAGGCTTTGCCACTTCTGCAGGGAAGGTTACAGTAGTAGCAGCAGTTCTCTATCCAGACCGTGGTGTCTATTCTTCTGGACTTGACACCTTCTCCTAGACTTATGATCATCCGCACTAACAACCACCTTACCCTCCCCCAATGTTTTAAATAGTAATTTCAGGTTGTCTTTTTGTTTGCAGTGAAGTACATATTATTTATTTTTCACATTATATAGAATAATTGTAGATTTGTAGCTTGAATTTTGTGTTTTATATAACATTTCTATAACTTTTTTGAATTAAAAAAATGTTTTTGAAAAAAATTAATTTGACAGACCTGTTTGGTGTACGACCAATTAGTCAAAACAAAACCTGGCCATAGGTTCAGGAGACTCTGTGTTTGGGTCATATGTTGAAGTTGTCTGTCAGTCTATATCTTTGGCACCTTCCTACTTTTTCCCTATCAACTTGTTTCTCTGATTTAGTGATCCTAAGATTACATTGTTTGATGTGATTGAAGTATCTTTTCTTTCTCGTTCCTTTAGCAGTGCCTGTGAATACTGCCATTTAGGACTTGTTCTCCTCACCCATCACAGATGTATACACGCTAGCCACTGTAGAATAAGCTGTTGTCAGTGTCAACTGTAACAAAACTGTTTGTTGAATATTGTTTTATTGATGCCTACCCCCTTTAAGAGATTTGTCTTGACTTACTGATTGCAGGATGAGAATGGAGTACGGCATGGCAGCCGCTTTTCTCGCTTTTTCCCGGAGCCTAATGGAAGTTTGATGGAGAGTGATGCCTCCTCCCTAGATGATGTGCTTTTGTCAGGTAGGATAGTCAGTTTTCATTGTCACTTTACTGTACAGTTCTTTAACTGAAGCAAGCAGCAGTCAACACTGGCATAATAAAAGGTTGCACTCTCCATAATAGTTGACACCACCATTAATTTTGTAGGAAACTGATGCTTTATGATCCAGAAGTGAAGTAAATCCTATTTCCTCAGGCAGTAAAGAAGCCCATACCATCTTTGAATATCTGTTCAGTACACTGACTGATGCAAGAGACAATCAAGACCCCGGTGTGGCTACCAAAGAAGAAATTAGAGACACTATCAGAGTAGTAGTATTGAATACCGGAGCAAAAGAAGTGGCTGCACCAACTGTTTATCCGCTCCTGTGGGTAATACAACAGACACTATGAGACTGAAATGCTATAGTCGTCTCAGTTTGGAGAAACAAACGCCCTCTCTATAATGTTCACCAGCTATAAATAGTCGAGTTTTGTTTGTCCACTTCTGGACTTTGCCTTTTCCAGGACTTGAGTTTTGTATGCACATTCATTTTACAGATCAGGCTTACTTGTGTGCAGAATGTTGGTTCCTCCCCCCCTACCCCCTCTCTCTCTCAGACTAATTCACTTCAACTTTGAGGGAAGCGCCCTTAAATGGTCTGCTTTTAGGACATACTTGTTAAAGGGGAGACTGCAGGAAGTACAAAGGCTTATTTTGTTTAGCCATACTGAAAAAGAAAACAGTTATGTCAGTATTCAATAAAAGATCAGTCAAGTAAGTGTTTGTATTAATCTATTCTTGTTCTGGACTTTCAGATGGCAGCCGCTGCAACAGTATTGTGCCATCACCTGTTCCAAACATGGGCCCTATGGGAGCCATGCAGCATTCTTACCATCGCCTGCCTCACTTCCACGGACAGTCGGAGCAGCAGACCGGACCCCAGACATTCCCTAAACCCCACCTGTCTGTACCTGACTCCGCTGGTGACAACAATGGTCACCCCCCTATGCTGCCGTCGCTGACTGCACTTTTTAACAGTGCTGCCAGAGGAGGCCCTAACTCCTACAGGTGGAATGGGCACCTGGATGGTAGCCTGGAGACACCGGACACTAGTCTCTTCACAAATTCAGGTACGGCCCTTTACCGCATAGTTCATGTTCACTTCATTTACTGACATCTTCTTCGCGTTCACCAGCTGTACATTCTGGCAGAAAGTTCTGGTTGTTCGTCCACTACTGAACTGCAGTCCTGCTCCAGAACCTGAGTGTTGCGTGTGCATCAGTTTTACAGATCTCATTCTCTTGAATACAGACTGTTGGTTTCTTGCCTCTCCGGCAGATACACTCCGACTTCAAAGGAAGCTCCCCAATTAGTCGACTCTTACGACATGCTTTTGGGGAGGTAGTGGGTTTATTCTTGTTTTCCCCTACAATGGGGCCCCGGATCCCACACGGGGGTACTGACATCTAACCGTTGGTCACTCAGTTCACTGTCACTTATTTTACTTTCACTTCATTAACTGTTACTTATGAGGGGAAGGCAATAAGTCAGTCACAAATGGTTGTTTAAAAAACAAAAACTAAAGATTATAACAACTTGTTAATTCTTATATTTACTCATACACTGCCCCTTTATTTGTCAGTATAATTTCCATCCACATTGAAATACTTGTCACATCATTTTTCTGTCCTCCTAAACCTGCTGCATAGAACTGCATGCTGTGTGTTTTCGACAACATTTCCACTTCACATTCAGCTTCTGCGTCATTCGCGAAATCTCTCCCGCCAAGGTGGGTTTTCACTGGACCAAAAGGGTGGAAATCACGAGGGGCTAAGTCGGGGCTGTATGGTTAATTTTCTCTTGAGTTAACCCAGCTGGGTCATTCCTTATTTGCTGCTCACTTGGTTCATCATCACTTAATTTACAAAGTAAAGAACCGTTTTATACTGGGAGGTTTTTATTTTAAGTTAGTTTCACATTCTATTCTGAAATTGGCATTCGATGGATTTTGTGGTCAGTACTTTCCAAAATATTTTAAGTAGCCATTTCAGACTGTCATCTCCATGTAAGTGCATTTTAGGGGAAAATTAAGAAAAGCCACTTTTCCCTGACAGACGTTATAAAAAGTGACTGGTTAAGTGTTTGCTTAAATCAAATGGGTTGGACCACAAGACACAGATGTTGCAGCCTAGCTGTGAACCACAACACACTGTCTCAGCCGAGACTGAAGTCAGCCTAGGGACTCACTGGTGGGCAGTCTTTCCAAGTTTGAACTATTGTTTCCATTTCTAAATTCATTGTCACTTCATTCATTATTTTAAATTCACTTGTGGTTTATCATTTAGTTCATCACCCATTTGATTAATCACATAGTTCATGTCCATTTGATTAATCACTTTTTTCATCACCATTTAACTAATCATAGAGTACATCATTTGATTGATCGCATAGTCCATCACCATTTGACTAATCACGTAGTTCATCGCCACTTGATTAATCACTTATTTCATCACTATTTGACAAGTCACGTAATTAATTGCTTAATTTATCTGCTTCTTCTTTTGTTGTCACACAGTAACTGGATTGTCACCCAGTTTTCTAGTTTTCTGCATTTGTCTTTCACTTTTGAAACGACCGAGTCATCTATTTTGCAAGATCAAGCAACACTTTTTCCTATTTCTTGGTCTTCCGCTCGCCTTCCATCCAGATATCTGCTTAGTCACTATTTGTTTTATCATTTATTTTAGCATTATTCATTTATTCACTTTCTTAAAGTGCTGAATTAATTTTTTTTCTAGAAGTGAAAAGCCACATATTCTTGTTGTAAATGTGACAGAATTAAACAAACATATTGTACAGTTTATATCCTGAACTTGTATCTACGTTACAAATCACACCATCAACAATATTATGTGTCGTAACCTTGAAAATTTAATATGAAATTGAATTATTGTTTTATAATTAGTTTGTTTACATTAACAACTGTCACTTTGTCATTTTGTAATTAGTTGGTTGTAGGTGTCTGTGGCTTAAGTGTTGTGAGCCCGCTTTGTAATGCCAGGGAGTCCGGTTCGATCCCAGCTGTGGATGTTTTGTCTTGCGTTGGTTTCGACAGTGCTACCGAGGGCCGACCATTCAGAAAGCAGTAGCAAACTACTGAAGTACAATTTTCCTAGAAAAACCACATCAGCCAAAAAATGCTGAGGCTGGTAGTGCAGCATCCTGTAAAGATACACAACCATTGTGTGTGTGTGTTTATGCTTAAAATGAGTTAATATTAACAACTGTCACTTTACACCACACATGTGACCCACTGCAAACGTACAACCTGTCTGATCAGCGGCTTCAAGCAACAGTTTCAGTGCACAAGATGCCGAGACCCAGCTCAAGGCCATGCTCTTTGGTGGCAGCAGAGGATCAAGTGGCTGTGTGTCTCCAGCCCGGTTACCAATAGGTATGTGTGTCCTCTTTTTTATTTTTTATTGTTAGGTTTTTTTACACTTAAAACAACAGTTCAGAATTATGGCACAAGGGTAGTAACCCATAAATGCTCCATTTTAATACGAGAGTCACACTGTGGGAGAGGTTGGGTCGTCACCATGTAATGTTTCCAGGGACAGCAGGGGTACTTGCTAATCCTCGATGTGGAGACAGCAGTTAGTTGATTTTCTTCTGTGGTGTTTGGCACACACTGTTTCCTTCTTCCAGGTTTGTAGATGTTAATAGGCTGTTATAAGAGCCAATCCTGTTGTCTTTTTATTCCTTTTCTCTACTACTGTTCTTGCTAGGTGTGTTCTATGTAGATGCTGTTATCTACAGCCTTGGATATTCCGTCTATCCATCGCTTGTGGGGGTCAGCCTCTGGTTCTACTTCTCTTATGTCTGACAGGGGTCTCTTTGGTGCACTGTCTGGTTTAAGTCTTGATTCATGACCAAACCATTTGACTTGTTGTCTTTTGGTGTAATTTAGCGCTGGTTCTGTCCCAACTTCTTTTATGGTATCACACTTCTGATTCTGTATCTTTTAATTACATATACAGGACTCATCACAGACATTTCTGTTGCTTAGAAGTCAATTAAAACATCTGCAGATTAGTGGGACATTACATAGAACCTTCAGAGATATGGTTCTACAGGAGGAGGATGAGAACATTTTTTATAGCAGTGGTCTTTTGCTACGTGATAAGAGGAAATCTGGAGTATATCATGACAGTGAGAAAGTTGAAGGGAAGGAGAGGCAGGAGGAGGAGACCAAGAGAGATGTTAGTTTAACATGGACGAACATCAGCAGCATAATTGATGGGCAGTACATCAAACAGAAGATTATGGACAGACAGATAATAGCTGGTAGGTGTCACCAGTTGACATGCTTGAATAATGTGCCCAGTTTAAGAAGCAAGTGGCTTGGCTGGTACAGCAAGGAGCATTGTCTGTTTCAGGTGTGCACCAAAGAGCAAAGACTTTGGCTGAGCTAGAGGCAGATATGCACCAGGACTCACCGCCATCAAGCGGTCTCAAGCCAGGCGGTCCAAGTAGTACATCAGACAGTGGTGATATAACAGCCTTCAGCAAGTTGCTGATCATGATGAATGCAGCATCAGAGGCCAATCAAAACATGGTAAGTGCCGATCCTGTGGTGTGTGTGTGCGCGCGCACGTATGTGCATTTATGGTTGTAGACTATATTCACCTGATAGATACACACAAGGTCTCTAAGGCTTGAGGTCCAGATATGTGATGGCCATTGTGCTGTCCAGCTTGAACTTTTGGGAACCCAGTCATGAATCATCGAAATACATTGCAGATGATATAACCAGTCTTCTCACAGTACAGATGATATAACCAGTCTTCTCACAGTACAGATGATATGCAGCCCCGTTCCCAACTCAAATATAAGAAAAAGGATCAAATGTCTAGTCTTCTGGTCTAAGGAGACAAAAATCTACAACTACCCTGCATGTTGCACACAATAAAATACAAATAAAAAGATTACTGCTGCCGAGGCTGAATGTGACATTATTACTGTACTTGTCTATAAAGCATGTAAGGGCACCATGGTCACCAGTGTCTCAAACATACTCCCTGTGTGGGTTCTGAGACCCCAGTCTGGGGGACACAAGAATAGACCCACTGCCTCCCTACAGGCATACAAGGTGACTACTTAGGGAGGTTTTGTTGAGTGAGAGACAAGGAACCAATAGTCTGCATTCAAATAAGCCAGATCTGTGTAACAAATTTGTATGCAGAACTCAGCTTCTGGAACTCGACCAAAATCCATAGATGGATGAACAACCAGAACTTTCCATGTGAGTTTACAGCCGGTGAACACGAAGAAGAATAATGTTGAATTTGTAAAAAATTACAGTTCAAGCCAGAATATTTTAGCAGTTTGCCAGTGCAGACCAATCCAGCCAGCCAATCTGAGTGAATGTTTGATATTTGCAGGCACAGAGGGAATGGTCTTCTCACGCTGTCTCTGGGATGGTACCAAGCCATAATGAGTTCAATCTGGTAAGTTGTTAATCAACACTTTGTCACAGAGTATATGGTTAGTTACTGGTTCATGTCGAGAGAATTGACACCCTTGAAACTGTGCTTAATTTTGGAGGGCTCAGTCTCTCTCTATCGAATGGCTAGCAACCATCTTGAGAGTAGATTCCATTGCTCTAGTGACAATCTCCATGGATCTGTCAAAACTGCACTCGCGAACTGAACAACACGTTTGTGAAATGAACCCACGACTTTCATCATGTCTGATTGCTGAATACACTTTCCGTTGCCAGAGTTTCATGTATTTGTAAACGTTTTACTTGTGTACTGTTGTGCATGTAAGGCAAACAGAGAATAACAACACTGTCAGTTACCATGAATGTCATAAAAGGCAACCAAAGAAAGTTGGCATCAGCCTAGCTACTTGATCTCATTGACAGTTTTAAAGTCCATTCAGTATTGAACAGGTCTACACAGAGCTTAGCATAGGTTGGTGGGGGATTTGTGCTCCATTGGGTGAAAGGAGGTAGGAGAATCCATCCTTAGTCTTATCTACAGTGTAAGTCATTAGTGGAGCTTCCAACATTGATGCTGACAGATCGCCCACAAAACTGCTTCATTCCTGTGCCAGTTGAAATCACACAAAATGTCCTTCACTTTTCTATTTGTAAACTAGTGAAACACGTCTCAGTCCCAGCAAAATCTTGAAGCTTGCACATGCTAATTAAAAATGCAAAAAGCACCTTTCAGTTGTGCCAACACATACAGTCCCACTAGAATTGCAGCTCACTGTTGGTGCAAATGGTCACTTGTGAAAGCTTGGTTAACTTTGTGTAAACTGATATGTCCCCAGGCTGTAAGGAGAAACAAAGAAAAGCAAATGCAGCTGTTGCAACAGTCTCTGCATCATAGCCAGCACCCAGGGATGCCTTCCCTACCCCAGCAAGCCTTCCATCCTCAGATGGGACACAATGGGCAGTCATTGCCACCTCAGATGGGACACAGTGGGCAGTCCGTGCCAACCCAGAACCACCAGCCAGCTCAAGCCATGAATATCCAGCAGTATCATCCACAGCATCTGGATGGACTTACAGCTCCCAGGCCATTTGCTGGTAGGTAGGAAGGACTCTGTATGCACATGAAGTTCTGACGTTTTTTCTTCTTCTTTCACTGTTGCTGCTGCTGATACTTGTATTTCTGTTTTCCCTTTTATTTCTTATTTAACCCTTTTGCTGTGAAAGTCATGGGAGAAAAATAGGCCTAGAACCTGGTCATTCACAAAAAGTCCCGTAAAACATACCACTGTTTTCATGAAATTAGAGGTAAATAACTAAAAAGCCAAGATCTACAAAAACGGATGTGCATGCAACACTAAGTCCTAGAACAAGACTAACGTCTAGAAGAATATGATCCGCCAGGATTGTCTGCTGGATCTTACAGCTGCTGAGTACTAAGAAAAAGATACCAATTAATAACAGTAATTAATATAACTTTTTCTGCACTGTTGAAGCCTTAGCTCTCAGCCAGCTCATGTACATCATTCTATCCTGTATCATCTTGTGCACTGCTGAAGCCTTGGCTCTCAGCCAGCTCATGTACATCATTCTATCCTGTACCATCTTGTGCACTGTTAAAGCCTTGGCTCTCAGCCAGCTCATGTACATCATTCTATCCTGTACCATCTTGTGCACTGCTGGAGCCTTGGCTCTCAGCCAGCTCATGTACATCATTCTATCCTGTACCATCTTGTGCACTGCTGGAGCCTTGGCTCTCAGCCAGCTCATGTACATCATTCTATCCTGTACCATCTTGTGCACTGTTAAAGCCTTGGCTCTCAGCCAGCTCATGTACATCATTCTATCCTGTACCGTCTTGTGCACTGTTAAAGCCTTAGTTCTCAGCCAGCTCATGTACATCATTCTATCCTGTACCATCTTGTGCACTGCTGGAGCCTTGGCTCTCAGCCAGCTCATGTACATCATTCTATCCTGTACCATCTTGTGCACTGTTAAAGCCTTAGTTCTCAGCCAGCTCATGTACATCATTCTATCCTGTACCATCTTGTGCACTGCTGGAGCCTTGGCTCTCAGCCAGCTCATGTACATCATTCTATCCTGTACCATCTTCTGCACTGTTAAAGCCTTAGTTCCCAGCCAGCTCATGTACATCATTCTATCCTGTATCATCTTGTGCACTGTTGAAGCCTTGGCTCTCAGCCAGCTCATGTAGTCATTCTGTCCTGTACCATCTTGTGCACTGTTGGAGCCTTGGCTCTCAGCCAGCTCATGTAGTCATTCTGTCCTGTACCATCTTGTGCACTGTTGGAACCTTGGCTCTCAGCCAGCTCATGTACATCATTCTATCCTGTATCATCTTGTGCACTGCTGAAGCCTTGGCTCTCAGCCAGCTCATGTACATCATTCTATCCTGTACCATCTTCTGCACTGCTGAAGCCTTGGCTCTCAGCCAGCTCATGTACATCATTCTGTCCTGTACCATCTTGTGCACTGTTGGAGCCTTGGCTCTCAGCCAACTCATGTACATCATTCTATCCTGTACCATCTTGTGCACTGCTGGAGCCTTGGCTCTCAGCCAGCTCATGTACATCATTCTATCCTGTATCATCTTGTGCACTGTTGAAGCCTTGGCTCTCAGCCAGCTCATGTAGTCATTCTGTCCTGTACCATCTTGTGCACTGTTGGAGCCTTGGCTCTCAGCCAGCTCATGTAGTCATTCTGTCCTGTACCATCTTGTGCACTGTTGGAGCCTTGGCTCTCAGCCAGCTCATGTACATCATTCTATCCTGTATCATCTTGTGCACTGCTGAAGCCTTGGCTCTCAGCCAGCTCATGTACATCATTCTATCCTGTACCATCTTCTGCACTGCTGAAGCCTTGGCTCTCAGCCAGCTCATGTACATCATTCTATCCTGTACCATCTTGTGCACTGTTGAAGCCTTGGCTCTCAGCCAGCTCATGTAGTCATTCTGTCCTGTACCATCTTGTGCACTGTTGGAGCCTTGGCTCTCAGCCAGCTCATGTACATCATTCTATCCTGTACCATCTTGTGCACTGCTGGAACCTTGGCTCTCAGCCAGCTCATGTACATCATTCTATCCTGTACCATCTTGTGCACTGCGGAAGCCTTGGCTCTCAGCCAGCTCATGTACATAATTCTGTCCTGTATCATCTTGTGCACTGTTGAAGCCTTGGCTCTCAGCCAGCTCATGTACATCATTCTATCCTGTATCATCTTGTGCACTGCTGAAGCCTTGGCTCTCAGCCAGCTCATGTAGTCATTCTGTCCTGTACCATCTTGTGCACTGTTGGAGCCTTGGCTCTCAGCCAGCTCATGTACATCATTCTATCCTGTATCATCTTGTGCACTGCTGAAGCCTTGGCTCTCAGCCAGCTCATGTACATCATTCTATCCTGTACCATCTTCTGCACTGCTGAAGCCTTGGCTCTCAGCCAGCTCATGTACATCATTCTACCCTGTACCATCTTGTGCACTGTTGAAGCCTTGGCTCTCAGCCAGCTCATGTAGTCATTCTGTCCTGTACCATCTTGTGCACTGCTGGAGCCTTGGCTCTCAGCCAGCTCATGTACATCATTCTATCCTGTACCATCTTCTGCACTGTTAAAGCCTTAGTTCTCAGCCAGCTCATGTACATCATTCTATCCTGTATCATCTTGTGCACTGTTGAAGCCTTGGCTCTCAGCCAGCTCATGTAGTCATTCTGTCCTGTACCATCTTGTGCACTGTTGGAGCCTTGGCTCTCAGCCAGCTCATGTAGTCATTCTGTCCTGTACCATCTTGTGCACTGTTGGAGCCTTGGCTCTCAGCCAGCTCATGTACATCATTCTATCCTGTATCATCTTGTGCACTGCTGAAGCCTTGGCTCTCAGCCAGCTCATGTACATCATTCTATCCTGTACCATCTTCTGCACTGCTGAAGCCTTGGCTCTCAGCCAGCTCATGTACATCATTCTGTCCTGTACCATCTTGTGCACTGTTGGAGCCTTGGCTCTCAGCCAACTCATGTACATCATTCTATCCTGTACCATCTTGTGCACTGCTGGAGCCTTGGCTCTCAGCCAGCTCATGTACATCATTCTATCCTGTATCATCTTGTGCACTGTTGAAGCCTTGGCTCTCAGCCAGCTCATGTAGTCATTCTGTCCTGTACCATCTTGTGCACTGTTGGAGCCTTGGCTCTCAGCCAGCTCATGTAGTCATTCTGTCCTGTACCATCTTGTGCACTGTTGGAGCCTTGGCTCTCAGCCAGCTCATGTACATCATTCTATCCTGTATCATCTTGTGCACTGCTGAAGCCTTGGCTCTCAGCCAGCTCATGTACATCATTCTATCCTGTACCATCTTCTGCACTGCTGAAGCCTTGGCTCTCAGCCAGCTCATGTACATCATTCTATCCTGTACCATCTTGTGCACTGTTGAAGCCTTGGCTCTCAGCCAGCTCATGTAGTCATTCTGTCCTGTACCATCTTGTGCACTGTTGGAGCCTTGGCTCTCAGCCAGCTCATGTACATCATTCTATCCTGTACCATCTTGTGCACTGCTGGAACCTTGGCTCTCAGCCAGCTCATGTACATCATTCTATCCTGTACCATCTTGTGCACTGCGGAAGCCTTGGCTCTCAGCCAGCTCATGTACATAATTCTGTCCTGTATCATCTTGTGCACTGTTGAAGCCTTGGCTCTCAGCCAGCTCATGTACATCATTCTATCCTGTATCATCTTGTGCACTGCTGAAGCCTTGGCTCTCAGCCAGCTCATGTAGTCATTCTGTCCTGTACCATCTTGTGCACTGTTGGAGCCTTGGCTCTCAGCCAGCTCATGTACATCATTCTATCCTGTATCATCTTGTGCACTGCTGAAGCCTTGGCTCTCAGCCAGCTCATGTACATCATTCTATCCTGTACCATCTTCTGCACTGCTGAAGCCTTGGCTCTCAGCCAGCTCATGTACATCATTCTACCCTGTACCATCTTGTGCACTGTTGAAGCCTTGGCTCTCAGCCAGCTCATGTAGTCATTCTGTCCTGTACCATCTTGTGCACTGTTGGAGCCTTGGCTCTCAGCCAGCTCATGTACATCATTCTATCCTGTACCATCTTGTGCACTGCTGGAGCCTTGGCTCTCAGCCAGCTCATGTACATCATTCTATCCTGTATCATCTTGTGCACTGTTGAAGCCTTGGCTCTCAGCCAGCTTATGTAGTCATTCTGTCCTGTACCATCTTGTGCACTGTTGGAGCCTTGGCTCTCAGCCAGCTCATGTAGTCATTCTGTCCTGTACCATCTTGTGCACTGTTGGAGCCTTGGCTCTCAGCCAGCTCATGTACATCATTCTATCCTGTATCATCTTGTGCACTGCTGAAGCCTTGGCTCTCAGCCAGCTCATGTACATCATTCTATCCTGTACCATCTTCTGCACTGCTGAAGCCTTGGCTCTCAGCCAGCTCATGTACATCATTCTATCCTGTACCATCTTGTGCACTGTTGAAGCCTTGGCTCTCAGCCAGCTCATGTAGTCATTCTGTCCTGTACCATCTTGTGCACTGTTGGAGCCTTGGCTCTCAGCCAGCTCATGTACATCATTCTATCCTGTACCATCTTGTGCACTGCTGGAGCCTTGGCTCTCAGCCAGCTCATGTACATCATTCTATCCTGTACCATCTTCTGCACTGCTGAAGCCTTGGCTCTCAGCCAGCTCATGTACATCATTCTACCCTGTACCATCTTGTGCACTGTTGAAGCCTTGGCTCTCAGCCAGCTCATGTAGTCATTCTGTCCTGTACCATCTTGTGCACTGTTGGAGCCTTGGCTCTCAGCCAGCTCATGTACATCATTCTATCCTGTACCATCTTGTGCACTGCTGGAGCCTTGGCTCTCAGCCAGTTCATGTACATCATTCTATCCTGTATCATCTTGTGCACTGTTGAAGCCTTGGCTCTCAGCCAGCTCATGTAGTCATTCTGTCCTGTACCATCTTGTGCACTGTTGGAGCCTTGGCTCTCAGCCAGCTCATGTAGTCATTCTGTCCTGTACCATCTTGTGCACTGTTGGAGCCTTGGCTCTCAGCCAGCTCATGTACATCATTCTATCCTGTATCATCTTGTGCACTGCTGAAGCCTTGGCTCTCAGCCAGCTCATGTACATCATTCTATCCTGTACCATCTTCTGCACTGCTGAAGCCTTGGCTCTCAGCCAGCTCATGTACATCATTCTATCCTGTACCATCTTGTGCACTGTTGAAGCCTTGGCTCTCAGCCAGCTCATGTAGTCATTCTGTCCTGTACCATCTTGTGCACTGTTGGAGCCTTGGCTCTCAGCCAGCTCATGTACATCATTCTATCCTGTACCATCTTTTATGCACTGCTGGAGCCTTGGCTCTCAGCCAGCTCATGTACATCATTCTATCCTGTACCATCTTGTGCACTGCGGAAGCCTTGGCTCTCAGCCAGCTCATGTACATAATTCTGTCCTGTATCATCTTGTGCACTGTTGAAGCCTTGGCTCTCAGCCAGCTCATGTACATCATTCTATCCTGTATCATCTTGTGCACTGTTGGAGCCTTGGCTCTCAGCCGGCTCATGTAGTCATTCTGTCCTGTACCATCTTGTGCACTGTTGGAGCCTTGGCTCTCAGCCAGCTCATGTACATCGTTCTATCCTGTACCATCTTGTGCACTGTTGGAGCCTTGGCTCTCAGCCAGCTCATGTACATCATTCTATCCTGTATCATCTTGTGCACTGCTGGAGCCTTGGCTCTCAGCCAGCTCATGTACATCATTCTATCCTGTATCATCTTGTGCACTGCTGGAGCCTTGGCTTCATCAATTCTTGTAAGAATTACTCTTTCATCTTAGTTGTCTGGTTCTTGCTTGTTGGTTAGACATGATCCTTGTTGGTTTGGTTTTCACAGTTACACTGTTTACTTATTTTGCTAGGTGTAACAAGGAAAGAACAACTTAGGAGGAGAGATGGCACACAACTAGTAGTGAACTTTATCATTAGACAACAGATCAAATGATTTGGCCATGTTACAAGATTGACAACGGACGGTACGGAAAGCAATATTATCCAGATACAGCGGAAACAGCTAGAGGTCGACCATGCAGAGGACGGACCATGGAAATATCAGCGATACTGAAAAGTACTTTATATGAAGCGAACAGAAGGGCCCGTTCCAGAGATGTCTTTCTGCCCTGACGCTGTGAGACATTCGAGGAGTAGAGAAAATAAGAAGAATGACACATGTGTTAATACGATCACTTATTAGTTGCCTGGGCAGACCCAGTTGCAGGAAAGTTGAAACTAAGACTAAGACTTGTTAATTGCAGATCTTATCGACCAACAGTCATGTTCTGTCGGGATGCCTCAAGCCATGTCAACGCCACAGACTGGCTACAAGAGAAGAGCTCCAGCTGGAGGCCTATCTGCTGACCCGCTCCTCAGTCTCATCCAGCAGCACCCTCAGATAATCATGAACAGTGTGTCACCGGCACCCCTTGGGGGCCCCATCCAGGCACCCCAGCAGTCTCTGGGGTCTGGCCCAGCTCATGGATCTTCACCATTGAGTAAGTATATAAGTAAACAGTCATTGTTCGGTTCTGAGCCACTAAGACCCTTTGGAGATATTGTCTTAGGCTCTCAGTGTTAGTGGTAGACTGAGATACAGAGGTGCTGAAGAACCACATGTGGTGGGGCCCTGGGATCAAGGCACCAACAGGTCAGGACTTATCAGGTACGTCTCCGTGCTCACCCTAGAAACAGTCTTCCCTATAAGGGGTCTAGCCAAATACAGCTAGTGTTTTCTTTGAAGTCGAATGCATCTGCCTTGAGGCGAGGAACCTGCGATCTGCACACAAATAACCTAGATCTGTAAAATGGATGTACACATAACACTCAGGTCCCAGAACAAGACCAAAGCCCAGAAGTGGACAAACAACCAGGACTTTCTGCCAGACTTTACAGCCGGTGAACAGGAAGAAGATGGAGAAATGATTTACTGACATACCTGATGATGTCTTTTTGCAGTATTGTGTTAACTCCTATTTATTTGTGACCCTTTGGTCCACAGACAAACATTAAATATGCTCAATCAATGCCACAGACCTGTTATTAGTATTACTGAAAGCTGAGATGTGTTTTTAAAGACAGACGCATGTGTTGAAAATGAACATGGAAGATATCTTCTTCATCATTCCAAGTCCATGAGATTATATATCCTGCTTTGATTCATCTCTGTGATCGCTCTTCTCTTTCCACTTGGTAACATTGATTGTTCATCTGCCTTGATATGGTCTTTTCACTTGGTCTGCCTCATGCCCTGCTACCACTCCAACTCATTTGTCTGCAGTTTTCTCTCTTGTCTGCCACTCTCTCTGTATATCCTAGCCATTTCAATATATTAGCCCTCATGATACCAGTGATCTGAGGTGATTTAAACTGAAAATGAATGTCACTGTTACTTCTCACTATCCATTGCCCACCAATTGCATATGTGAATTGATTGCCAGGCATATTTTGGGGAAACATTGTTTTAAGCATAATCATGTCCAGGCCTGCTAAATACTGCACAGGTGCAAACAGAACCAGTGTTATTAACTAGGCCAAGCATGGACTAGCTAAACATGTCACATCTGTATGCAGGGATGTGTTGGGCAGTACAGTGCAAATGTCAGTGATATTGTTCTTTTCTCTCACGGTGGTAGTTTTTGGCTTTCTGTGGGCTGGGGGTCATCTTGAGACTTATTTTTCTGGGTGGAGTGGTTGAAAACTGGTCACTTCAGCTCATGCTATGATCTTGTATCTGTGAATGCCGCAGGACAATTGTACAGCATCTGCTAGGAGATTATTGTTATCTTTGTTTCTTGCTGCCAGTGTTTGGTCGGATGTCTCCTGCAATGTTGGGCACACTGTCACCTGTGCAGCCTTGTCGCTCCAGTCCTGCAGCACCTCATACTTTTGGAGCCAGCCTTTCTAGAAGTGCAGTATCGGTAAGTGTTGAGGTGCCAGTTCATGTTGAAGGATATTGTGTGGGTGCAGGGATGTTCCATTAACTTGGCACTGGAGGGTTGTGAAGAGAGGCATGCTGTAGGAGTTGCAGGGTGTCGAGCCTAGAGGCCACATATCTGTTACTACATTAAGTCTTGAATGTTAGAACTTGTGGAGCTCTGATGGTGTAGGAGTTGCAGGGTGTCGAGCCTAAAGGCCACATATCTGTTACTACATTAAGTGTGCTGGGTTACCAATACTGGTTCCGGACCGCCCATAGCAGAGGCGAGAAGATTTAAAAAAAAAATCAGTATGACTTTGGAGTAGACACTGTCGCTAAAACAAAGCAGTCAGACAGTTGTCTCAGAAGGAAACAACGAGCAAGGAACCAGATACCCCACTTGAAATCATCATCATCCTTTAACACTGCGTGTCGTTGGGTCACCAGTTTCTGGTAACTGTCTGATCAGCTTCCCCCAACTTCAACGATCAGATGCGATGGACTTCATGGTTGATGGTTGCATGTTTAAAGCCATTGATATTTGTGTTTGGTGTTTGCTGCTGTTACCTCTGTGTTTTTTGTTTTTTTCATCTCTTCCTTTGGTTACATCATTTTTGTTGTGGCTGGATGGGGGTATTCTATGTGCCCCCTCTGTCTTTCTGATAAGTTTAATGGCGTATCATTTCTTAAAGGCTGTTCTTGATGCCATCATTCTGAATTTCATATGGTCTTCCCCTTGGTTTATAATCTTTGTAAATCTTAGATGTGGCTGTTTGAGGCAGTTGGTACCGAAGCATTCTCACTGGATGACCAAACCATCTCATCTGTTGCTCATTAGTGCACTGTATGATTAGTTTCCTAAATGTCTTCAAGAAGAAGAGATTGATTTTAGTCAGAGTCCTCGTCTAATTTCATTCTTATTTTATCTCTTCTTATTACTCCGATTGTTACAATTTATCACTCATTAGTTCTAGTAAGAGTCCTTGTTTGACAGTGGTATAGTAGAGTTTGCAAAATAACTTTTTTAGATTTTTCCAAATGAACAATAGTATCGTATGTATCAACCATAGTGTGATTTGTCTTTGCACATAAAAGTTTGTCCGTTTATTGCCAGTCGCCCACTGAGATGAGAGTGCCAGTTGTGTCCCGTGCTTTGAGCCCCCAGGAGTGGTCTGCCCACAACCAGGCAGTCGCACAGAGTGCTTTCATCAACAGACAGTTGCAGGAACAGAGTAGCCACTTTCTACCGCAGGGACAAAACAGGTCAGGCATCTTTTGTAGCCATGTGGGTTTAGGGGCCTCATGGAGGTGGGTAGACCTACTGCTGTATAAAAGCATGCCGTGAAAGGCAAAATAATTTGCTGAAACTAGATGTGTTGTGTTAAAATGCGCAGATGTCACAGCCCAGCTGTAAATCACAACACATCTCAACCGCGTATAGGGCAAACATAAAGACAAGTTGTAGACATCAGCAGCAATCATGTTGTGTCAGATAAAAAATCCAGCTGTCAAAACACCATGTTTGGGTCACTATCATCTGTCTCGCACAAACTCCCCCAAAACGCTACGCTCTGTCCGTTTTGTCCAGTCCACCGTCCACTCCTGGGTCAGTCAAATCTCCATGAATCCTGTAGTGTTCATCATCTGTCACGATGTCCTAGTTGGAAACATCCATTGGCTGTTGAATGCATAGTCTCTCAGCGGTCGTCTGTGCTAGTCCGTCATTCACTATCATCACCTAGTCATCCCATAGCCACACAGGCTCTTAGCATTACTTTATGGAATCAGTTTCACCTGCACCAACAGTTGATGACGGTGACTGGACATGACATCACTGTTTAGAAGGGTATTCTCCCACGTGATAGTGGGTCAGGGATCAGAACTATAACCTTCTCAGATAGGGGCATAAAAATATGGAGAAACTAGCATACATTAAAAATACCCCAGCTATTCGAACTGGAAAAGTTAGTAGTCTGCTGGTTTAGGAATATTTCCAAAGAGTTGTCTTTTCTTGCCTGTGATATATTTCTTCTGTTCTTTCTTTTCTTGCCTGTGATATATTTCTTCTTGTTCTTCCTTTTCTTGCCTGTGATATATTTCTTCTTGTTCTTCCTTTTCTTGCCTGTGATATATTTCTTCTGCTCTTCCTTTTTTTGCCTGTGATATATTTCTTCTGTTCTTCCTTTTCTTGCCTGTGATATATTTCTTCTGTTCTTTCTTTTCTTGCCTGTGATATATTTCTTCTGTTCTTTCTTTTCTTGCCTGTGATATATTTCTTCTTGTTCTTCCGTTTCTTGCCTGTGATATATTTCTTCTGTTCTTTCTTTTCTTGCCTGTGATATATTTCTTCTGTTCTTCCGTTTCTTGCCTGTGATATATTTCTTCTGTTCTTTCTTTTCTTGCCTGTGATATATTTCTTCTGTTCTTCCGTTTCTTGCCTGTGATATATTTCTTCTTGTTCTTCCTTTTCTTGCCTGTGATATATTTCTTCTGTTCTTTCTTTTCTTGCCTGTGATATATTTCTTATGCTCTTCCTTTTCTTGCCTGTGATATATTTCTTCTGTTCTTTCGTTTCTTGCCTGTGATATATTTCTTCTGCTCTTCCTTTTCTTGCCTGTGATATATTTCTTCTGTTCTTCCGTTTCTTGCCTGTGATATATTTCTTCTTGTTCTTCCTTTTCTTGCCTGTGATATATTTCTTCTGTTCTTCCTTTTCTTGCCCGTGATATATTTCTTCTGTTGTTCTTTTTCTTGCCTGTGATATATTTCTTCTTGTTCTTCCTTAGTGTCACAATGGAGGTTGCTATTTGTGGAGGTCATGTTCCAGATTTTTTAATTAAGTGCATGACCCCAGCAACAGTTGCTGCTGGTTTGAGCCCTCACAGGTGGCGCTGATCAAAGCAGGTGTAGAAAGCATTATAGGCAGAAGAATTAACAATAGATGGTCCCCCCTTTTGCCCATGCTATGATAGAAGTGACACGCTGCCAAGGACCTACCACAACATGATGTCAGAACCTACCACAATATGATGTCAGAACCTACCACAAGATGATGGTAGTGTCTGATTGTCCCTTGCCACCTGATACCTAGTTTTTAAAGTCTTACCTCAGAATGTGAATGCTTCAGTATTTTAACAACTTGGAATCTAAAGAAATCATTAACTAAATTCTGCCTCGGAACTTGAATGCTGCATTGAAAACCGAATGCCTACCGTGCGCTGCCTACACTGTGATTTGTTTTCTTATTCTGTGTCAAGCACGTTGTTTCTCTGTCTGTCACTTCACACCTTTTTTATGAATTTTTGCTTATTGGTTTTTGTTTTAGTTTTGCTGTCGATGAAACATTTGGTGAACTAATTGTAGTTGGTTAAAAAAAAGTGTACAGTTGAAAAATATGTTAAAACAACAATTGCCATTAAAAAAGATTATATTGCTATGCATGAAAGTGGTATCCATGTATGTGAAATTTCTAGGTTTGATATGTCCAAATCAATACTGGAACATATTTAGTTTCTTTTATTTTCATCACGGAACAGATAATGTTTGAATTGCGAGGTATCAATGTATTTTATTTTTAAGTGCTACAGACATTCAATCTGTTGACCAGTGGAGTCTTTCATGTCTGTGTTAGCACTTGTGTGTTTGTTTGCAGGGCGCTGTCACAGAGTCAGCATCATATTGTTGTAGTCAGACCAGTTCCGTCTGCACAGCCTGTCTTGCCTCCTACCCCGCAGCCTAAAGTAAGTGAAATCATCAAATAAAGCTCATTTAACCCTGTTGTCCTGAGAAGCTGCAAATCTGATACTTCCAGTTGGTGCCCATTTCCCATTAATGTCACTTTTCCTACTTGTTTATAGTTACCTGTTTATCTCTCTATATCCTCTTCATGTCGCTGTTGACGTATAAAGCATTCACAAGTGATCTCCATTGCTGCCAGTCTGCTTCTTTTCTGCCTGTGGTGTCCCATGTCATTTTACATTCCTTCATTTCCCTTTCTGTTGTCCTTAACCAGGTTTCTTAGGTCATCCACATCTCCTTTTCCCATCTGCTGTCCACTCGAAAGCGGTTTTTGCCAGAGTGTCACAAGGCATTCTGCAAACATGTCTAAGCTATCTCCGTCATCTTACTTTGATAACATTTGCCAGTAATACACATTCTGTTTTCCTCCTCAGTTTTTCATTTATGATCTTGTTTGGTCAAAATATTCATACAATTCTCCTTAAACATTTTGAAAAGTCTCAAGTTTATATGTAACTCCCACTGTCATTTTCCAATATTCACTGTTGTATAATAGTATTCCTAAAATGTTGCTCTTGTATATTCTGAGTTTTGTCTTCAAACTAAATACCTCTAACTTCCATTTATATTGTTAAGCATAGCAATTGCTCGATTTGCTTTGTTTATACTTGATGTTACATCCTCTTCAGAATCTCCATCTGGAGTAACTTTACTTCCCAGGTATATGACCTTTTTTTTAAGTGTTTAGGAAGGGAAAGGGTTAACAGCCGGTCATGTATATGGTTTTTATATGTTATGTTACCACAGTTTACACATACTGTGTATGGTATGTCACTGTATCACAGTTTACACAATTACAAAGCTAATATGTTGACTATTACTAACGTAGAAGCAGAAACACATGTATCTTAAGACTGCTGACATGCAGGTTATATACATATGTTTGAAAAGCTTATATACAAAATATATATATGTGTGCTATGTACTACATACTGCCTGCATTATGTGTGATTTCCTCACACATACAATTTTTTTAAAACTAGTATTACGCTGTCAGCTGCTCACACACATATCACAAGTGTATGTTAACTGTCACATTTATAAAACAAGTTGTGTGTATATCACTGACATATAATTTATATCTGGCTGACATATAATTTATATCTGACTGACACAACTTATATCTGACTGGCATATAATTTATATCTGGCTGACATATAATTTATATCTGACTGACACAACTTATATCTGACTGGCATATAATATTATATCTGGCTGACATATAATTTATATCTGACTGACACAACTTATATCTGACTGGCATATAATTTATATAATCTATGTGTTATGTTATCTAACACATACGCTAACATATACTTTTTTAAAAATGTTTTGTCTGACAGTTACAGCAGACACGATTAGTAAGGTTAATTATGATGGAGGCTGTTGTGTTTTGTATGTAAAATTCACATTTACGTGTGTGAAATTATTACTTTGTTTTCTTTACCAATCAAGTGGTCTTTTTTTTAAATTTTTTTTTAGAACTGTTAGCTCTTCAGAAGTAATGATCAGTTTATTTATCCAGTGTTTAACTTATGTCACTTTGGCTCAAAAATCTCACTAACTTTGATAGACTCCACTGTGATTTGCTTTCTTACTTGGGTCTCTTCAGGTCAAGATTTATGACTGTTGTTGCATTCCTGTGTTTCCACAAGTCATCTAGGTTTACCATGTATAGTGGCTCTGTTAGTTATAAGCCAGCGTGAAGTAAACACTTACAGTTCTGTTATTTTTCTGAATGCTACTACTCTATACTGGGTGGTCTGTTAGGAACAGTTACACTTGGGATCTGTCACAAAAGTGTCTGTCTGTCAAGAGCAGCTGTGTCTGTTGTATGATCAGTGGTGTCTAGTTTGTCTAGGTTGACTCTCTAGTATTTGTTATTAGTGGCAGAATCTCAGCTGGCAAGGATGATTGCTGAGATCTGTCAGTTACAGCACTATCTGAGATCTGTCAGTTACAGCACCATCTGAGATCTGTCAGTTACAGCACTATCTGAGATCTGTCAGTTACAGCACTGTCTGAGATCTGTCAGTTACAGCACTATCTGAGATCTGTCAGTTACAGCACTATCTGAGATCTGTCAGTTACAGCACTATCTGAGATCTGTCAGTTACAGCACTATCTGAGATCTGTCAGTTACAGCACTATCTGAGATCTGTCAGTTACAGCACTATCTGAGATCTGTCAGTTACAGCACTGTCTGAGATCTGTCAGTTACAGCACTGTCTGAGATCTGTCAGTTACAGCACTATCTGAGATCTGTCAGTTACAGCACTATCTGAGATCTGTCAGTTACAGCACTATCCGAGATCTGTCAGTTACAGCGCTATCCGAGATCTGTCAGTTACAGCGCTATCTGAGATCTGTCAGTTACAGCGCTATCTGAGATCTGTCAGTTACAGCACTATCTGAGATCTGTCAGTTACAGCACTATCTGAGATCTGTCAGTTACAGCACTATCTGAGATTTTTCAGTTACAGCACTGTCTGAGATTTTTCAGTTATAAAGCTATCTGAGATCTGTCAGTTAAGCACTATCTGAGATCTGTCAGTTACAAGGCTATCTGAGATCTGTCAGTTACAAGGCTGTCTGAGATCTGTCAGTTACAGCACTATCTGAGATCTGTCAGTTACAGCACTATCTGAGATCTGTCAGTTACAGCACTGTCTGAGATCTGTCAGTTACAGCACTGTCTGAGATTTGTCAGTTACAGCACTGTCTGAGATTTTTCAGTTATAAAGCTATCTGAGATCTGTCAGTTACAGCACTATCTGAGATCTGTCAGTTACAAGGCTATCTGAGATCTGTCAGTTACAGCGCTATCTGAGATCTGTCAGTTACAGCACTATCTGAGATCTGTCAGTTACAGCACTATCTGAGATCTGTAAGTTACAGCACTGTCTGAGATTTGTCAGTTACAGCACTGTCTGAGATTTTTCAGTTATAAAGCTATCTGAGATCTGTCAGTTATAAAGCTATCTGAGATCTGTCAGTTACAGCACTATCTGAGATCTGTCAGTTACAGCACCATCTGAGATCTGTCAGTTACAGCACTATCTGAGATCTGTCAGTTACAGCACTATCTGAGATCTGTCAGTTACAAGGCTATCTGAGATCTGTCAGTTACAGCACTGTCTGAGATCTGTCAGTTACAGCACTGTCTGAGATATGTCAATTACAGCACTGTCAGAGATCTGTCAGTTACAGCACTGTCCGAGATCTGTCAGTTACAGCACTGTCTGAGATCTGTCAGTTACAGCACTGTCTGAGATTTGTCAGTTACAGCACTGTCTGAGATTTTTCAGTTATAAAGCTATCTGAGATCTGTCAGTTACAGCACTATCTGAGATCTGTCAGTTACAAGGCTATCTGAGATCTGTCAGTTACAGCACTATCTGAGATTTGTCAGTTACAGCACTATCTGAGATCTGTCAGTTACAAGGCTATCTGAGATCTGTCAGTTACAGCACTGTCTGAGATCTGTCAGTTACAAGGCTATCTGAGATCTGTCAGTTACAGCACTGTCTGAGATTTGTCAGTTACAGCGCTGTCTGAGATCTGTCAGTTACAGCGCTGTCTGAGATCTGTCAGTTACAGCACTATCTGAGATCTGTCAGTTACAGCACTATCTGAGATCTGTCAGTTACAAGGCTATCTGAGATCTGTCAGTTACAGTGCTATCTGAGATCTGTCAGTTACAGCACTGTCTGAGATCTGTCAGTTACAAGGCTATCTGAGATCTGTCAGTTACAGCACTGTCTGAGATTTGTCAGTTACAGCGCTGTCTGAGATTTGTCAGTTACAGCGCTGTCTGAGATCTGTCAGTTACAGCACTGTCTGAGATCTGTCAGTTACAGCGCTATCTGAGATCTGTCCGAAGTCATACTGTCTGGGATTTGTTATGCCACTGAATTATTCCCCCCCCCCCCCCCCCCCTCCCCTGAAGTGCAAAACCTAAACTTCTATTGAGTCTAGTTCTCCGTCAATGTCACTTTCCAACTTTTTTCAAGTCGTCTGTTTATGAGATGAACAATTAATGCTCTTGGCTGTTTTTGCACCTGCGCAAACATTGGGGCCAGGAAGTTGGGCTTTAAATACATTCACTCAAAATAGCATTTGGGGGTTTTCCCTTTGAGCCGATAGCTTGTTTAAAGCCAAGTTGATATCACAGTGTCCCCAGAAGTGTCAGGGATAGTGTCCTTGGAGTCTGAGCATGGGTAAGTCCAGATAGATAATATTGTTTAGGCCCTGGCGAATGTATTCCATTTAGACCTTGTGTTATCTGATTGCTCCCTTACCTTATATACATTTATATATTGTAAACAATGTATTGATTTTTGTTCTGGACATCCAAGAGGACACTCCCATTTTTTTTAGTGTTTGCAGGACAAGAGGGTTTAGACAAGATAATGTGGAAATGGTTAACATTCTCATGATAATATTTGAGTGCAGTCCTGTTTCACAAACATGCAGCGGTAGAACGTAAAGACATGTGAATGATTGTAGGGAGTGACCTATTTGCTTGTGGTGAAAGAGACAAATATGTTGCTGCCTGGTTTAGCAGACTAACTACCCAGCACCCTCCATCATTGATTGACCTTTGATTCATGGCTTGTATTTCCTAGGTCGGAATAAAACTCTTGTGTTGATTGAAAGTGGTTTAAATTTCAGGGTGCCTCCTTAGATGCTTTTACTCCAACTTCAGTTCTTCGCAAGATGCATTCAGACAAGGTCTCGGAGAAGAGGAAATCTCCGGCAGAAATCAAGGAGGACACTGGTAAGTAAAGCCAAAAAATAATATTCCTGACTTAGCAGTTGAATTTTCGCTTCCGGTTCATATTGTCATGATTGGACCGATATATCATCTGAACTTTTGCTTCCAGTTCACATGATCATGATTGGATTGATGTATCATCTAGACTTTTGCTTCCAGTTCATATTATCATGATTGGACTGATGTATCAGCTGAACCTTTCCTTCTAAGTCATATTATCATGTTTGGACCAATGTTGTTGTTGTTGTTATCGATCCAGTGGCGCATGAGCTTTCGCCCTTTGACCCAATGCCATGTAGTGGAATTTGCATGTTTTCACAAACTGTTCTTTTCCTCCGTACAAGGTGTTCCACTTGTCTGGTCTCGTAGGGAGTAGCATTCTTCTTGTCTCACTGAGTTTTGGGCACTCAAAGAGATGGTGTTCAACAGTTTTGTAGGGGTAGTTACATAGCTGGCACTCTGGGGAGTGTTGTGGCTGTATTCTGTTTAGATGTCCATTGAGTGGAGTATGCTGCGTTCTAAGTCTGAAGATGGTGGCCTGGTCCCTTCTTGTTAGTTGGTTAATGCTGTCATTGGGATCAGGGCCAGACATATGTCTATAAACCTCTCTTCCAGTATCTCCCATGCCCCATCTGTTCAACCAAGTCTCTTTGTTTATAGCTCTTATAAGTGTTTTTGCTGTCTGTAGGGTTGTCGCTGTAGGTGGTTGTTCTTGTGTTGCTCCTTTCTTTGCCAATCTGTCAGCTCTGTCATTACCTGGTGTGCCAGAGTGGCATGGAATCCACTGCATCCCTATTTTGATGTTGTATGAGGTAATAAGCTGATCAGCATCCAGAATTAGTGTTCTGTAGTGTTAAATGTCCTCCAGAGCTTGAAGGGCAGCCATTGAATCTGTGAAGATAATATTTTGGGCCTTTGATCAACTGAATGTTTGCTTCCACTTCACATTATTATGATTGACTGGACGTTGCAGGTCTGATTTTCTGTGGATGGCCATTGCAACCCCTTTTCAATCAATACTTATGCCAACCATTTTTCAATCATTCATTCAATACTCATGCCAACCCTTGTTCAATCATTCAGTCGATCAATATTCATGCCAACCCTGTTCCAATCATTCATCAAATCAATACTCATATCAATCCTATTCTAATCATTCATTCAATCAGTACTTATGCCAATCCTTTTTCAGTCATTCATTCAATCAGTACTGATGCCAATCCTTTTTCAGTCATTCATTCAATCAGTACTTATGCCAATCCTTTTTCAGTCATTCATTCAATCAGTACTTATGCCAATCCTTTTTCAGTCATTCATTCAATCAGTACTTATGCCAGCCTTTTTTACCATGATTTGTCAGCTGAACGTTTGCTTCCAAATCACATTATCATGATTGACTGGACTTTGCAGGTTTAATTTTCTGTGAAGTGTCGTTGAAATACTCAAGCCAACCCTTTTTCATTAATTCAGTCAATACATATGCCAACCCCTTTTCAATCATTCATTCAGTCACTACTCATGCCAGCTTGAAATGAACAAAAATGTAGACTTGCAGTTACGCTTTCAACTATCTTGAAATGATTCTGATTCAACTTGGAATGAACCTTGGTCTATTCAACGTCTAGGGTTGACAACACAAACGCCGCTCAGCTTCACTGTACATTCTGTCAGTTTATTCTGGTCCATTTATTTCACATATTCAAACATTATTCACACTTTATCACTCGCGACATATTCGAACATTAACCATTTGCCCTACATAAAGACGACATCTTCAAATACTACAACCGTCTTCTCTGACTTCTCATGATCGACTGACCCCGAGGCTAGCTCGGGCTTCGCCTCGCTTACTCTACCGGCCACAAGTATCTCATGCCGTCACTTGTAGCACGGACTTCCTGCTTGCCACAATGTACTCGTGGAGACCATGCAAAGCAAATCCTTATGCCAACCCTTTTTTTAAATCATTCATTCAGTCAGTACTCAAACCAACCCTTTTTCAATCATTCATTCAATCACTACTCCTGCAAACCCATTCTCAGTCATTTATTCAATCAATTCTTATGCCAACCCTTTTCCAATCATTCAATCAATCAGTACTCATGCCAACCCTTTTTCAATAGTTCCTTCAGTCAGTCAGTTGCTGTCCTCATTAAATATGACTTGTTCTTCTGTATATCCACATCTCCTTTTCTGTGTGTCCACATCTCCTCTTCTGTATATTCACATCTCCTCTTCTGTATATCCACATCTCCTCTTCTGTATATCCACATCTTCTCTTCTGCATATCCACATCTTCTCTTCTGCATATCCACATCTCCTCTTCTGTACATCCACATCTCCTCTTCTGCATATCCACATCTCCTTTTCTTTATGTCCACGTCTCCTCTTTTGTATATCCACATCTCCTCTTCTTTATATCCACTTCTGCATATCCACATCTCCTCTTCTGCATATCCACATTTCCATTTCTGTATATCCACATTTCCATTTCTGCATGTCCACATCTCCACTTCTGCATATCTACATCTCCTCTTTTGTATATCCACATCTCCTCTTCTGTATATCCACATCTCCTCTTTGACATATCCACATCTCCTCTTTTGTATATCCACATCTCCTCTTCTGTACATCCACATCTCCTCTTCTGCATATCCGCATCTCTTCTTCTTTATATCCACATCTTCTCTTCTGTATATCCACATCTCTTCTGTATATCCGCATCTCCTCTTCTGCATATCGACATCTCTTCTGTATATCCACATCTCCTCTTCTGCATGTCCGCATCTCCTCTTCTGTATATCCACATCTCCTCTTCTGTATATCCACATCTCCTCTTCTGTATATCCACATCTTCTGTAGATCCACAGACCCCTTAATGAGCATATCATAAAAGTTGACTTATTGGCAGTATGCTAAAATAGGATGTGTTTGGCTGAAAGGTGCAGATATCGCAGCCTAGCTTGAAACCACAACCCTTGAAGGCCAGCGCAGAAGAAGATGAAGTCAGCTTACATTAAAGTATGATCCTTTGTATCTGACATATATGGCACAGTCTTTGGTTGTCACACTCCAACTGACCTTCATCTGTAGGTGAAGGACAACCCGTTGTTGTTCTGATCATTTCTGCATGTTTCAGTTTTATTTGAAATAAATATGCAGTCATAGATGAAAGGCAGTGGATCATGACTGTCAGGGTTTGTAAACTGGTTCTGTTGTTGTTGAGTATTCATGTTTGTGATCTTCTTGTGAGTTTGCTCTTGTGCTTTCTGTTAAATAGGGCTCATGGAGGGCATTGCTGAGAGAAATCTGGCTGATCAACATGGTGTTCCTCGTGATGAATTGGCTCAGAAGTCAGAGCCCAAGCTAACAGGAGACCTCAACGGTGTCAGCTTTCTGGATGCAGTCAACTCAAACCTGACCACTGTCAATGGTCACCAGGATAAGCAAGTAGTCTGTGGTCAGCGGAATGTTTTACCTGGTGCTCTGTCACAGCCCATGTCTGTTGAGGAGAAGGTTGGCCCCTGCTTGTGTATAACTCATTGCCTAACTTTTCATGCCAGCTTCTTCATTTTTGCATGTTGATGATGTTGACCTCTTCATGTCTGCCTATTCATTCTTACCTCTTGATACCTACATCTTCATATTTACCCCTACACCTACCTACCGACATCTTCATATTTACCCCTACACCTACCTACCTACATCTTCATATTTACCTCTACACCTACCTACCTACATCTTCATATTTACCTCTACACCTACCTACCTAAATCTTCATATTTACCCCTACACCTACCTACCTACATCTTCATATTTACACCTACCTACCTACATCTTCATATTTACCTCTACACCTACCTACCTACATCTTCATATTTACCTCTACACCTACCTACCTACATCTTCATATTTACCCCTACACCTACCTACCTACATCTTCATATTTACCCCTACACCTACCTACCTACATCTTCATATTTACCCCTACACCTACCTACCTATTCATATTTACCCCTACACCTACCTACCTATTCATATTTACCCCTACACCTACCTACCTACATCTTCATATTTACCCCTACACCTACCTACCTATTCATATTTACCCCTACACCTACCTACCTATTCATATTTACCCCTACACCTACATCTTCATACACCCCTACACCTACCTACCTACATCTTCATATTTACCCCTACACCTACCTACCTACATCTTCATATTTACCTCTACACCTACCTACCTACATCTTCATATTTACCTCTACACCTACCTACCTACATCTTCATATTTACCTCTACACCTACCTACCTACATCTTCATATTTACCTCTACACCTACCTACCTACATCTTCATATTTACCTCTACACCTACCTACCTATTCATATTTACCTCTACACCTACCTACCTACATCTTCATATTTACCCCTACACCTACCTACCTATTCATATTTACCCCTACACCTACCTACCTATTCATATTTACCCCTACACCTACATCTTCATATTTACCCCTACACCTACCTACCTACATCTTCATATTTACCCCTACACCTACCTACCTACATCTTCATATTTACCTCTACACCTACCTACCTACATCTTCATATTTACCCCTACACCTACCTACCTACATCTTCATATTTACCTCTACACCTACCTACCTACATCTTCATATTTACCTCTACACCTACCTACCTATTTACCTGTGTCACCTTCATAGTATCTTTGATTTACCTTACCTGTATGTTTAGAAAATGAAATTCAATGGGAAGTAAGCATGGTGTCTGGGCTTTTGCATGAAGGGAAACAATCTAACAGATTTTAATCAGGTTACGGCCAGCACCTTCAGCGCGGCTACTCTTGGTCAGCTGCCATGTCTGGTGATTTCAGCTCTTGAGTGATCCATTCATCCATGTCCATTTGAAATTGGAAAAGCCTTGATGAGTTATACCCCAGAGAATGCCGAATGCTTTCAGTTTCGCAAACTCATAGGGTTTCATGTTTGTCACCAGTGTTGACCGACAAACAGTACAGTTAACTTTCTCAGTGTGTGAGTGTCCCTCCAAGTGCCTGGTGTTACTGGGTTCTGTCTAGTTCTTTCCATTTTAGGTTTACGTTGTTGTTTTGTACCATTTTAGTGCATGTGTTTTATGCATTCAATAATTAATGAATGTTTGTAATTTATTAGCAGTTGCCCTAATCATTATAAGATTGATCGAACCTTGAATGTCTGATCTATCAATAGCACATGCAGCCATGAGGAATAGAGTTTTCACATGATATGCTGATCTGCTGTGATTTAACTGGGAACCAATGTAGGGTAGCAGCTAGACACTCGTCTACGGATCTGAAGGTTGGGGGTTCAGGTCCAGACAGAGCTGGACTATTCTTGTTTAAATGACCTTGGCTCCCAGGTCGACCCAGCCGTAAATGTGTACCAGGTAAAGCCCTGGGGAGTAAAGGTGGCCGGCGTGATGTTGACCACTGAGTGCCACTGGTCTATGAAATATGACTTGCCCAGTACAGCTGAAAGTGGGGGAAGAGGCTCCTTTACTGTTGTTATTCAGCTGAACTTGTTGTTATAGGATTCAATTTGGGGCTAACATTTAAATATTCATTTAATTTCAGCTGAAACTGTCAGCTTTAGCAGAGAAACCAGGCTACCTGTCCCAGCTGATAGACCAGTCTGGCAAGGTGGCTGCTGAAGCAGGGAGAGGGTCAAGTAGGGGAAGACCAGGCATTGATGGTACGTCTGCATTGTTCTTCATTTTGCTTTTTGAAAGAAAGAAAAAAGACACTGAAAATTAAAACCATTTTCTGGGTATTAATTTTCTTTTTGGGAGTTCATTCAAGGACATAATTGCATTGTGGCCGTTAACAGCCTGGCTATTTTCCACATAGGTGATATTTAGTGTGGCAGTGTACAGATTGTTGGGTCTGTTTCATTTATTTTACAAAGCTTTTTTTTTTTTTTGGCAAGTCTCTCGCTCGCTCTCTCTCTCTCTCTCTTGCTCTCTCATTCTCTCACTTGCTCTCTTTTGCTCTCTCTCTCTTTTCTCTCTCTCTCTCTCTTGCTCTCTCTCTCTCTCTCTCTCTCTTTTGACCCCACTACTCAAATGAGTATGGTTTTGATAGCAAATATGCAAACTTTTTGTTTTTCTTTTTTTTCTTTTCCAATAAATTGTGATTTTTTTTTTTTTCCCTTGGTGGACACTTGAACTGAATTTTGCCACATGGTTCAGTTCTGATTTAATAGGCCACCATCTAATCACATGTTCTTAAGTGGGACCATCTGGTTTTTACCCACATCCATGATGGCTTGACAAATGAGCCTGTGCTTTTCACTGGAGCTACCATGTCAGGGCTTGCTTTCTTGTCAGGCTTACCTGCCTCTTTGTTGTGGGGTTCAGAGGGCAAAACGTGGGTTAGGTTTAGGACACCTCCGCTGTTTGGCTAGGTGTCCTGACTTAGTAATCTCATCAGATGTTATCAGGCAAAGGTCCCGAGATTTCTTTGTCTGGTCTCAGAATGGAAGACACTTGTAATACCCATGGTTTTAGTAGTAAATCAATTCTTTGTTTCCCTTTTGAAAGAAGAAATTAGTAAACAAATACTTTCTGAAATCTCTACAGTGGTTTTTTTTATACGGGCAGTTGTCATGTTATGTTACTGCTTACAGATAGAGAGTGTGATATTTGCATCTTTTGACCAAACACAACCATTTTAGGAAATGCTTGAATGGTTTAAAAATGATTTTTATCTAGATATTCTAACAGTAAAAGATTGATTTCATTTATTAAAACACTATTTTGCCACACCAGCTGAAGAGCTACCACAAGAAAACCAAACCCAGCAGATGAATGCACCCTCCCCACTGACACAGGAGCACACTTCTGGGGACAGTCAGAGCTGCAGGGCTGTCACTGGAGCTGCTCCTGAGGCTCAAGGTGTGTCAGACTCTTCCCCAGCACCACCTGATGTCCAGCTAAACACTGGACATAGGCTGGTCACTGGCCGGGCTATCACTGGCAGAAGTTGTGTGCAGCATCATTTAGAGGCTGCCTCTGGCCCTGTAGCTCAGAATCTGGGCCTCCTGCATGTGATGGAACAGCACAGTCATTACCAGCAGATGCAGGTGAGTTGTAGGTGCTGGTGACAGCACTTTGTGTGTGTTGACTAGGAGAGCTTCTTGGAGTTACTCTTTTGTGTAGTGGTGGTTTTTCCAGTTCTTTCTTAATATCCTACCTCAGATGGCGTCACAGAACAGGCCAACATTTTAGAGGGTGGTAAGACTGGGTTTCCCAGCTTTCTGATGTTTTTAACGACCCCAAAACATCTAGAACTGGGTCTTACCCCAACCTACCTACATCCCGCGAGAGAGTGCAGCCTGGGTCACATGACTGCATGCAGCCTAGGTCCCAAGTTTGCATGCAGCCTATCTACCACCCCTTGAAATATTTGACTTTCCTGTGACCTGTGGATTCCCCTGTTTGGGGTAGAATATTAAGAAAAGCATAGTTTTTTCCTTCACCAAAACCTGTCTGCAACACAACCCTTCTATTCTGTCACTCCGTGACTCATTCTTCTTCTTTCTCTGCATTCCCTAGCTGTAAATTCTGGTGGAAAGTCCTGGTTGTTCGTCTACTTCTGGACTTTGATCTTGTTCCAGAACTTTAGTTTTGTGTGCATATCTGTTTTACAGATCTGGTTTATCTGCAAATTTTTGGATCATCACCTGGTAGGCATATGCGCTCTGACTTCAACGGAAATTAGTTCTTTTATATTCTTCATCTTATTATTCCATGTTTCTCACCATACTCCTCTTCTGTCTGTCTCTGTTATGCCCCATTTCCTGTTTCCTTTTATTATCCCTTTCTCAGGGCCTTTTTTAGAATCCTCTCTTTCTCTCTTCTTCACCTCTTTTCTTCTTTTCCCCTGTCTCTTCTGTCCCCCCCTTTCTCTCTGTCCAGTTTGGTGTGGTTTTTTCTTGCATATTCCTAACGAACCATATTTCTGCTGCATATTTGAAAAATGTAAATGATTCTTTCTGTCTGTGGTTTGTACAATTCTGTACAATTTATTTTTGTTAACAGGCACAGTGCCATGGTGTGGTTCTGCATCCAGAAGCTGCGAGAACACTGGTTCCGTGCCTTGACCCGGCTGTGGCGCTCCCAGTTTCCTATCACCTGCCAATGTGCGGACAGCCTGCAGATGTTGGCTGTGGTGTGATGCAGCATCACTGTGTTGGAGGTGAGTAGTCGGTGTTACTGAAGTGCCTGTGTGCTCCCCAAAGGTCTTGGGATCAGATCCACATCAGGCTGGAGTTTTTCACAAATTTCCTTGGTTGCCAGGTGACATCTGTCTCAGATGGGTTCTAGGTCACGTCCTGGAAAGTCAAGAGAGCTGGTGTTATGTTGACTAGATCACTGACGGAGTGTCAGTTAGCATAGAGAGATATCAGTCTAGCAACACATACCCAATGCGCGACTAGCATGAAAAAGGTCTTTTGCTTGACTTTACTGTCATGTTCCTTGTCAGGTGGCATAGATGTCATTGTCTGTACAGATCTGGATTCTGTTTCTGGTACACTCCATCAATGATATTTCTCCATGTGACCATCTAGCATGATATCTCTTGGTCTGTCTCTCCAATTGCTGAAAGAATCATTGCTGCTTTGACATAAATATGCTCGGGTTTCTTGGTTATACCAAAGGCAGTATGATTATGGAACAGAACAGTGTAGTTCAAGTCAAATCTCTCAGTATCAGACTAGATAGTCAGGCTGCTACTGTGGCTTTTTAATAGATTTCCATTACATCACTTACCAAAGGGACCGTTGTCTAAATTCTGAGTTCATCCTTTGAGAACTGTAAAATAGACTGCAGTGGCATAAGTGCATGTTGTCAACATTTGCGACTAGAGAGCCTTTATCAGAAGGTGATAGAGACAAAGAATGATACAAACTAGAATACATCAAATCACTCATCTTTACAGCCAGGTCTAAGGATCAGATACATTGAATTGTTTTTCTTCTGCCTGTCTGCAGCTAATGCCATGAACTGCCAACAGAACCAGCACTTCTCCCACATGATGGCCATGCAGTATCCCCAGCAGCACTGTCTCCCTCAGCCCCAGCCACATGTGATGGCACCATCTGTCTCCGCCCAGCTGAACCCCTACAGCCAGACTTCAGGACCCTTGTCCACGGCTGCTCTCCGGGTGGCCATTCAGAGATTGGCCTCACCTGCAGGAGCTGGTAACATAAGTGAGTTTGTTTCTGTGGCAACTGGGAGCTAGTGTTGAAGTCATGTGAGAATGTGTCTCTGTTGTCACTGGAATGATCAGCTCTAGGGCCGATGTCGAAGTCGTGTGAGAATATGTCTTTGGGTGAGTCAGCTCGAGCGCTAGTGTTGAAGTCATGTGAGAATGTGTCTCTGTTGTCACTGGAATGATCAGCTCTAGGGCCGATGTCGAAGTCGTGTGAGAATATGTCTTTGGGTGAGTCAGCTTGAGCGCTAGTGTTGAAGTCATGTGAGAATGTGTCTCTGTTGTCACTGGAATGATCAGCTCTAGGGCCGATGTCGAAGTCGTGTGAGAATATGTCTTTGGGTGAGTCAGCTCGAGCGCTAGTGTTGAAGTCATGTGAGAATGTGTCTCTGTTGTCACTGGAATGATCAGCTCTAGGGCCGATGTCGAAGTCGTGTGAGAATATGTCCTTGGGTGAGTCAGCTCGAGCGCTAGTGTTGAAGTCATGTGAGAATGTGTCTCTGTTGTCACTGGAATGATCAGCTCTAGGGCCGATGTCGAAGTCGTGTGAGAATGTGTCTCTGTTGTCTTTGGATGAGTCAGTTTGAGGGCTGGTGTTGAAGTCATGTGAGAATGTGTATGTTGTCTTTGGGTGAGTCAGTTTGAGGGCTGGTTTTGAAGTCATGTGAGAATGTGTCTCTGTTGTCACTAGTAGTGTCATGATCATGTTGCGCTGCTGTTTCTGTATTTCCATCAGCAGGTTCTTCTCTTATCTTTTACTGGAGTATAATTTTTGTTTAATTGTGTGCCGTCTGCACAATGAAGGTTGGCTGTAGTGTACTCACTGCTGTCTTTAGGAATAGTATAGGGTGAGGCCCAATCTTTTCCACAGTGTGACTCTCACAGTAAGGTGAGGCCCAATCTTCTCCACAGTGTGACTCTCACAGTAGGGTGAGGCCCAATCTTCTCCGCAGTGTGACTCTCACAGTAAGGTGAGGCCCAGTCTTCTCCACAGTGTAACTCTCACAGTAAGGTGAGGCCCAATCTTCTCCACAGTTTAACTCTCACAGTAGGGTGAGGCCCAATCTTCTCCACAGTGTGACTCTCACAGTAGGGTGAGGCCCAGTCTTCTCCACAGTTTAACTCTCACAGTAAGGTGAGGCCCAATCTTCTCCACAGTGTGACTCTCACAGTAAGGTGAGGCCCAATCTTCTCCACAGTGTGACTCTCACAGTAAGGTGAGGCCCAGTCTTCTCCACAGTGTAACTCTCACAGTAAGGTGAGGCCCAATCTTCTCCACAGTGTGACTCTCACAGTAAGGTAGGCCCAATCTTCTCCATATTGTGACTCTCACAGTAAGGTAGGCCCAATCTTCTCCACAGTGTGACTCTCACAGTAGGGTGAGGCCCAATCTTCTCCGCAGTGTGACTCTCACAGTAAGGTGAGGCCCATTCTTCTCCACAGTGTGACTCTCACAGTAAGGTGAGGCCCAATCTTCTCCACATTGTGACTCTCACAGTAAGGTAGGCCCAATCTTCTCCACAGTGTGACTCTCACAGTAAGGTAGGCCCAATCTTCTCCACATTGTGACTCTCACAGTAAGGTGAGGCCCAAACTTCTCCACATTGTGATTCTCACACTAAGGTAGGCCCAATCTTCTCCACATTGTGACTCTCACAGTAAGGTGAGGCCCAATCTTCTCCACAGCGTGACTCTCACAGTAGGGTGAGGCCCAATCTTCTCCGCAGTGTGACTCTCACAGTAAGGTGAGGCCCAATCTTCTCCACAGTGTAACTCTCACAGTAAGGTGAGGCCCAATCTTCTCCGCAGTGTGACTCTCACAGTAAGGTAGGCCCAATCTTCTCCGCAGTGTGACTCTCACAGTAAGGTGAGGCCCAATCTTTCCAGTGTGACTCTCACAGTAAGGTGAGGTCCAATCTTCTCTACAGTGTGACTCTCGCAGTAAGGTGAGGCCCAATCTTCTCCACATTGTGACTCTCTCAGTAAGGTAGGCCCAATCTTCTCCACAGTGTGACTCTCACAGTAAGGTGAGGCCCAATCTTCTCCACATTGTGACTCACAGTAAGGTGAGGCCCAATCTTCTCCACAGTGTGACTCTCACAGTAAGGTAGGCCCAATCTTCTCCACATTGTGACTCTCACAGTAAGGTAGGCCCAATCTTCTCCACAGTGTGACTCTCACAGTAGGGTGAGGCCCAATCTTCTCCGCAGTGTGACTCTCACAGTAAGGTGAGGCCCAATCTTCTCCACAGTGTGACTTTCACAGTAAGGTAGGCCCAATCTTCTCCACAGTGTGACTCTCACAGTAGGGTGAGGCCCAATCTTCTCCGCAGTATGACTCACACAGTAAGGTGAGGCCCAATCTTCTCCACAGTGTGACTCTCACAGTAAGGTGAGGCCCAATCTTCTCCACAGTGTGACTCTCACAGTAAGGTGAGGCCCAATCTTCTCCGCAGTGTGACTCTCACAGTAAGGTGAGGCCCAATCTTCTCCACAGTGTGACTCTCACAGTAAGGTGAGGTCCAATCTTCTCCACAGTGTGACTCTCACAGTAAGGTGAGGCCCAATCTTCTCCACAGTGTGACTCTCACAGTAAGGTGAGGCCCAATCTTCTCCAGTGTGACTCTCACAGTAAGGTGAGGCCCAATCTTCTCCACAGTGTGACTCTCACAGTAGTGTCTGATAGCCATGTTCTTTTTTTTTCTCAATTAAATAAGCCATCTGCCATGAGTTGTAATTGGTCATGAAATTGTTAAATGCATTCACTGCTGGAGATGAGTTCTCAGCCGACTCAAGCCAAGCTCTTTGTAAACGTGTCCGTGATTGGTTGAGTTGTGCAGCTTTTTGTTCTGTGTGATTTGGATGAGGTGGTCTTTCTTCTTTATGTTCATCATTTGTAGACTGGTTTCCTAAGTGTTGCATGCACATTCACATTACAGATGTGACTTATTTGTAAGCAGATTGTTAGTTCCTAGCCTCGCAGGCAGATGCACTTTAACTTCGAAGGAAGCCCCAAATTAGACTACTCATAGGACATGCTTGTTGGGGAGCAGTGGGTCTGTTCTAGTTTTTACCACAATGGGGCCAAGGAACCTACACATGGGGGTTGAGGTGGTCAGTCTCACACCAATGTGTGTGTATTGTGAAAAAAACAAGATCTTCTTTTTAGAATGGTAGGAATTTTGCACTGGCTAATTTCAACCCATGTCATTGCTAGATGCTAGTGATGTTGTCATTCCATCTGCCTCTGGGACTTCCTCATGCTCTGGAACCCATTCCTGCACATTTGCAGTCAGACAGTGGTAATTGTGTAGGACCCATTCCCATGAGATGAACAGACTATTATTGTCTGCGTCTATGTGTAATTTGTATGTGGTGTTACCACTGCCATGTCTCTGGCCATGGGGTGTTCCAGGCAATGAGTATGCATACCTGGCAGACAAGGCTGTTACCATGACTGGCCCGGGGCTGGATAAGACTGTTGGATGTCATTAATGCCATGTGGAATGCTTATATTGAAGAAGATCATGACAGAAAACAGGATTCAGTGTCATGGTGCAGGTGGACATTGGGGTGCAGTTATGAACATTTCACCAGAGGCACAAGACGCATCTGATTATTCAGCACAGAGCCGGGGTGGTGGTCATGTGACTGTTGTTGAGAAGAAGATGGGAACACCTGTGGACTTTTCCAGAGTGCAGTGATGAAAGTCCTGACCAGCCAACCAATCGCTGCCATGTCACATATGTTAGTCAGCTTGTTTGTCTCGTCTCAGGCATCTCATCTCACATGTTGTGATTTTATTCTGTTGCAGCTTGTTTAGTGATCAAGTCTAATATAGGACAGGAAACCTCTTCTGTTGCAGCTTGTTTAGTGATCAAGTCTAATATAGGACAGGAAACTTCTTCTGTTGCAGCTTGTTTAGTGATTAAGTCTAATATAGGACAGGAAACTTGTTCTGTTGCAGCTTGTTTAGTGATCAGGTCTAATATAGGACAGGAAACTTCTTCTGTTGCAGCTTGTTTAGTGATTAAGTCTAATATAGGACAGGAAACTTCTTCTGTTGCAGCTTGTTTAGTGATCAGGTCTAATATAGGACAGGAAACTTCTTCTGTTGCAGCTTGTTTAGTGATTAAGTCTAATATAGGACAGGAAACTTCTTCTGTTGCAGCTTGTTTAGTGATCAGGTCTAATATAGGACAGGAAACTTGTTCTGTTGCAGCTTGTTTAGTGACCAAGTCTAGGATAGGAAACTTCTTCTGTTGCAGCTTGTTTAGTGATCAAGTCTAGGACAGGAAACTTCTTCTGTTGCAGCTTGTTTAGTGACCAAGTCTAGGATAGGAAACTTCTTCTGTTGCAGCTTGTTTAGTGATCAAGTCTAGGACAGGAAACTTCTTCTGTTGCAGCTTGTTTAGTGACCAAGTCTAGGATAGGAAACTTCTTCTGTTGCAGCTTGTTTAGTGACCAAGTCTAGGACAGGAAACTTCTTCTGTTGCAGCTTGTTTAGTGATCAGGTCTAATATAGGACAGGAAACTTCTTCTGTTGCAGCTTGTTTAGTGATCAAGTCTAATATAGGTGTAATGATGTTATAAATAGGGATAACGTCAGGGGATGATTGGCATAATTGGGGAAGTCCCTGAAGCATGGGTTTCACGGAGATATGGTAAACGACAGGAAAGAGTGAGTCACGTGTGAATGGTGAGATCTGGGGGATTGAGAATCAGGCGGTCATTCGGTGACTGGGCCCCAGACTGGAAGGAAGTGCATCTGAAGCTGTGAAGATGAATGGAGAATGACGAGAGCATGTGGATCTGAATCGGCGACGAATGAATGATCGTGAAGGCCAGCTGTTGTGTTACACTGTTTGATTGTTGAGCCAGCCGTGAATATGCCAGTGTCTATCGTCTGAAGTATGTCTGGAGCTTTAATGCGTGAGCAAGTCGAGATTGTCCGAATGCTGTAAGTGGATTCTCCTGTGATTCGTGTATTGTGCTACAGTGATAATAAACTCGTGAAATGTGCCACTGGTGTCAACCGTTGTTAGAAGTCGTGTGACCGTGAAGAGAGATCATGTCTGCTTTGATTGTGCTGTGAACCTCTAGACATCAGAGCCAGTGTTAACTCTGCACCAGAGATATCCAGTGTGGAGTAGACACTAGTGCAGTCATTACAATAGGACAGGAAACTTCTTCTGTTGCAGCTTGTTTAGTGACCAAGTCTAATATAGGACAGGAAACTTCTTCTGTTGCAGCTTGTTTAGTGACCAAGTCTAATATAGGACAGGAAACTTCTTCTGTTGCAGCTTGTTTAGTGACCAAGTCTAATATAGGACAGGAAACTTCTTCTGTTGCAGCTTGTTTAGTGACCAAGTCTAATATAGGACAGGAAACTTCTTCTGTTGCAGCTTGTTTAGTGACCAAGTCTAATATAGGACAGGAAACTTCTTCTGTTGCAGCTTGTTTAGTGACCAAGTCTAATATAGGACAGGAAACTTCTTCTGTTGCAGCTTGTTTAGTGACCAAGTCTAATATAGGACAGGAAACTTCTTCTGTTGCAGCTTGTTTAGTGACCAAGTCTAATATAGGACAGGAAACTTCTTCTGTTGCAGCTTGTTTAGTGACCAAGTCTAATATAGGACAGGAAACTTCTTCTGTTTTCACTATTTAAAAAAAAAATTTGGTTGGTATGTTATGTTGAGGTTTACAGCTAGGCTGAGTTATCGGAACCTTTTGGTCGAGCACTTCTAATGTAAACAGACCCTTAATTGATCAGCTTTTACAACATGCTTGTTTGATTTGGGGGGGGGGGGGAGCAGTGTATATTGTTTTCCCTTCAAAGTGGAGCCCCAAAATTCCGCTGGGAAGGTAGGAAATAAATGATTGGTGGATTACACTGTTGTTAAGAAATGAGGTGTCTGTAATGTATCATGCTAAAGTAATTCAACTATAAAATATAGAAATGATGTGTAGCTAGTGTTGAAACTGTCTCATTGTGTTGTGTTTGTTTGAACTAGATGGAGCACTCCAGCCGACATCTGCTGTACACACTCCTGGTGGCGATGGAGGTCACAGGGTGGACTTGACCTCTGGCATCCAGCGCTGGTTCAGTTCCGACATACTCAGGACTCACTTACCCAGCCTGCCCACTCTGCCCTCCCATGGCATCCAGGTGATGACTGTGGATGAGCTGGAAAGAGGTTGAGGATCTGCCCAAGGGCCACACCTGCGGGGGAGCACAGACCAGCCAGGAGCTGGAGATTGTCGTCCACAACCAGGCCTGGGAAATCGTTAGTTTATTTTTGAGAGAATGTGCACAAACCTGACTCCTTCAGTACAGAACAACCTATAGACAATATTGGCTTGATTGTTTGTTTCTTTCCATATTTCTATCAGCATTCAGTTTTCTTGATTCTAGTTCTTTTGCACAAGACATTTACCATGAAGATGTGTTGTTTGCAGCATATACTTTCCAACACAATTGTCTTGACTTTGGCCTTAATGTGGACCATAATGTTAGTAATATATAGTTTGTTGCGCTGTGAACAATAGCAGGAGAAGCTAGAGAAACAGTATCTATGTACTTCATGTGTTTATTATAAATATGGAGGGCTTTAAATGCGCCGAGTTTCAACTTTCTCCTGTCTCCTTCATGAAGTGAAACACCCATGACCTGTTCATTAAACAATGGGCTGTTTGATATTCTTGGCAATGCCAGTTTACTCTTCAGGATTAACAGATCTAGAAAAAAGCCTTCATGTGTAGCTGGACTCGGTTTGGCATCACACAGCCTTCATGTGTAGCTAGACTCGGTTTGGCATCACACAGCTTTCATGTGTAGCTAGACTCGACTTGGCATCACACAGCCTTTCTTTTGTTACCGCAAATGATATGACTGTCTTGATGCTCACTCTGGGTGACTTTAACCTTTAACTTGTTTATTATGCTATGAAGGCTCAAGTATTAGACATTAGATTTCACACATCTTTAGGCAGGATGGCTTCATGTGCAGGTTGGTCACAACCTAACACCAGATTGCCTTAACTGGACAGAACTTGATGTTTAAATGACTCTTTTCCCATGAACCCAGGCGTTGTCATGTTTTCTCTAAACTTTTACAATTGGTCTCAGCATTCTTAAAAACTGGCCACTTTTTGTTTGATCTCTTTAACTGTGGAACATTTGTGTGGTTTTATTTTTTTTAATCCTTTCTTTCTTGCTGCCATCTTTGGCCTTTTGCTTTGAAACTTTCTGAGCTTTAAATAGTCATAATTGCTAGTAGTTGGATTAACTTTATGTTCACACTGTGCTATCAGGTTATGGTGGATATGAAATACAACACTCTGGTCTCCTTGAAGACTGCCCTATACTTACTGTTCAGTCTTAGTTTGAGTCTGGTCACGTCTGTTCTGCACTGACGGAGTCCAGGTAGACTGTTGGTGGTGGAGGTGAGCTGACTTAACACTTGTGTTTTGACAAAAGTTTTTTGTGTTGTGACAGTACCTTACAATTACATGACAGTTCCTTACAATTACATGACAGTACCTTACTTTTACATGATAGTACCTTACAATTACATGACAGTACCTTACAATTACATGACAGTACCTCATATTTTCTTGACAGTATTTAAAGTTTTCATGAAATACCTTATTTACATTTACACAGCAAGAAAGATCAAGCATGACTGATTGCATTCACCTAACATTTTCAGTATCCTGGCCACACACATTCTTTAAGAAGTTTCATTTTGTAACTGGTTTACATTGCTCCTACTTTGTGCTTAATCACACTGCCAGAGACCTGATTTCTTGTTCATTTGTAAACAAATGCATACAGCTGTTAAGTAAAAGGAGAAAAGTTCAGAGTAAATTATTTATGTTGCTGTTTCTCCTATTTTCCCAGCTTCTTGTATGCAGTTTGTTTCATGGAAATTTACTTCTTGTTGGGCCATGTACACAGGTATCCCTGTTTGTTTCATGGAAATGTATTTCTTGTTGGGCCATGTACACAGGTATCCCTGTTTGTTTCATGGAAATGTATTTCTTGTTGGGCCATGTACACAGGTATCCCTGTTTGTTTCATGGAAATGTACTTCTTGAACACAGGTATGTGTTTGTTTTTTCATGGAAATGTACTTCTTGTTGGGCCATGTACACAGGTATCCCTGTTTGTTTCATGGAAATGTACTTCTTGTTGGGCCATGTACACAGGTATCCCTGTTTGTTTTGACAAGTGGCTGGGACAGATTTGTGGCTCTTTGTTTAAAAATGTGTATGTGAACCCACTCTGTCTAGATAATCCATTGTGCCCCTGAACCCATCTGTCTAGATAATCCATTGTGCCCCTGAACCCAGTCTGTCTAGATAATCCAGTGTACCCCTGAACCCAGTCTGTCTAGATAATCCACCAAGTAGTTTTTAAATCCCACCGTGCTAACAACAGTCATAATATTTGTAAGAAAGCTAGGACATGGACAACTTATTACAAATGTCACATGTAGACACTACACATGTTTGACAGTGAGAGAAAAGCTGATTGAACAAACAGACTTCAAGCCACACAGTTTCAGCTATGCTTGTGGCCAGATGGTCTTGCAGTTTAAATACTCATTTGTCTGACAGAACTGGAACTGCCGGGTTTGACCCCGCCTAGAAGTGATCATATTGGCCACACACCCATCAAGCACCAGTTGGCCTCTACAATGATGGGCCTAGCACCATACATATAGAACATCTCCATACATGTCGTGTCTAGGTATGATTTCCTAGACACAGGTAGAACAGCTCCATACATGTCGTGTCTGTAGGTATGATTTCCTAGACACAGATAGAACAGCTCCATACATGTCGTGTCTGTAGGTATGATTTCCTAGACACAGATAGAAAACAATGTCAGGCCCCCCCCCCCCCCCCCCCCCCCCCCCACTCCGCCCCCCCTTTTTTTTTTTCACCCATCCGCCCAACACATCCTATTCTTTTCCTGCAGTCATTTTATGTGGTGTAACTCCTTAAGTCCTTATCTAAATGGACAGGAAACTCATTCTTAGCTGGCTGTACTAATTTCTACTAACTCATTGTCTGATTTTGAAATATGTCTTTCACAGTAGGAATGTCCCAAATGTATGATAGTTGTGCTGAGGGTATTGAGTCCACAGAGGGACTGCACATATTTTTGTATGAATGTTTGTTGTTCAGTTGTGATTCTAGTCCCTACCTCTTTTTAGTTTTATTACCTTCTTACAGTGATTCTAGTCCTGACCTCATTTGCGGTTTTTTTCTTAACTTCTTTAAATCCAAGACGAGGCTCTCTCTCTCTCTCTCTCTCTCTCTCTCTCTCTCTCTCTCTCTCTCTCTCTCTCTCTCTCTCTCTCTCTCTCTCTCTCTCTCTCTCTCTCCCCCCCTCTCTCTCTCTCTCTCTCTCTCTCCTCTCTCTCTCCTCTCCCCTCTCTCTCTCCTCTCCCCTCCTTCTCTCTCTCTCTCCACCCCTCTCTCTCTTCCCTCCCTCCCTGCCTCCCTCTCTCTCTCCTGCTCCTCCCCCCCCCCCCCCCTCCATGCATTTGTTTATTTCCTACTGACATGAAATGCTATTCTCAGCTCCAAATGCCCCATTGTCTGGTGAACTTTTACCCATTCTTCCCCAACATTACTCTGATTCTACCAATCCATCTAGTTGTCCCATTCCTTCATTTTTTACTATGACTTTCAGGCTAAGAATTTAAAATCTCAGGGAGGTCAAACTTATAGGTAGCAGCCCAGAGAGGGGGAAGTAGAAGGAGTGGTGAAACCATTACTCTTTGCCCAGATTTATTTCAGCATTTGCTATTGATATTATTTTATAGATTTGAATCTCCAGGAAATGTTTCTCTTATCTACTGCACCTACTGCAGTAAGTATTCTCCGCATATTGGTATTAATTAGCACTTATATGACCGGATTGAAAAAAAATAATTGTGTGATCCCTATTTACTTAATTTTTTTTTTTTTTTTTTTTGACACAAATTGTTTTCTGAAAGTGTTTAAACATTTGGTTTTGTAAATAAACAAGTGGGATATTTGTAAATATTCCTACAGCGATGAACCGTGAAATAAGAGCTTTGTACTTGATCTTTCTTCCCATGTTTCTTGTGTACATATAATTATTCATTTGCCTTTCCATTGATATTCCGATAGAGAATTGTTGTTATTGTTGTGACGATGTTGATTAATTGCCGTGATTGCCCTTGACGACAGGACAGTGTTTCTTCAGTTTAGTTAACCTGTTTACTTTTGTTGAATTAAGAAATAAAATTTCTTATATAATACACATGTTTGTGTGTGTCTCTTGAATTGTTTGTGTTAAGACGGAAGAATTTACTTACCTTCACTGAGTTTTAGCTCATATGGTGTGGGTTTTTTCTCTCCACAATAGCTAACCACCTGCTGCATGTTCACAAAATGTGGGACACACAAATATGAAGAGAATTAAATCAGATCTATCAGCTTTATGATGGATTTGAAGGAACAATAACAACAACATGACTGACTGACAAATGGACGTTACAATGTCAGTGTATACTTTGAGAATACAGAATAGAGTAGGATGGGGAAAGAACATCGACATATAAAAATCGGTAGCAAATGATAGCATGGACTGGGTTTGTTGCAAGGTTATATATCCATTGTGGGTTTATTTACAGAAGAAGGAATTTGTTGCTTTATTATGTAGAACACAATCTTGTTTTTTTTTTCAAATTAATAAAATTAAAAATATTCAGTACTTAGAAAGTACACTACTGACCACATCTAAGATTCAGTAGAATTGGTTGTCCAAGAAGCAGAAATAATCTTTTGAATATTTTAAACTGGAGCATCTTGAAAAGAGTTAAAATGACAGGCTGTGTTTATAAAAACAAGTCTTGCTGTCTTGGCAGGCAGTAGTGGTCAGGATGATCTTTGTATGCAAAAGGATATTACATTACCTCCCATGCTAAGAAAACGAACCATTTCCACACAGTATGCCTCAGAAAGTTACTGATCATAAACTGGCAAGACAGGATCCCAGACATTGAATCTTTGACAGAGCAGGATGGTCTGCAGTATTTACTCAATTCTAAAACAAACAAGCTTCACTGGCAGGTCATATAGTCTGCGTGCCTGACCACCGACATACTGGACAGTCTCCAGAATTTACTCGATTCTAAAACAAATACAGCTTCACTGGCAGGTCATATAGTCTGCGTGCCTGACCACGGACTGCCAAAAAGAATGTTCTGTGATGAGACACAAAGGAAAACACTCTTAAGGTAAACAGAAAAAATGTTTCAAGGACAACCTCAAGACTTCACTGAAAGACTTCTTTGTTGATCCTAAAACTGGATAGTCGTTACATGTTACCTCTCATTCTAGCACTCTGCTCTTCCAGAAACTGTGACCCCTCATTCTAGCACTCTGCTGTCCAAGAAACTGTGACCCCTCATTCTAGCACTCTGCTCTTCCAGAAACTGTGACCCCTCATTCTAGCACTCCGCTGTTCCAGAAACTGTGGCCCCTCATTCTAGCACTCTGCTGTTCCAGAAACTGTGGCCCCTCATTCTAGCACTCTGCTCTTCCAGAAACTGTGACCCCTCATTCTAGCACTCCGCTGTTCCAGAAACTGTGGCCCCTCATTCTAGCACTCCGCTGTTCCAGAAACTGTGGCCCCTCATTCTAGCACTCCGCTCTTCCAGAAACTGTGACCCCTCATTCTAGCACTATGCTCTTCCAGAAACTGTGACCCCTCATTCTAGCACTCTGCTCTTCATTGAGAAACTGTGACCCCTCATTCTAGCACTCTGCTCTTCATCGAGAAACTGTGACCCCTCATTCTAGCACTCTGCTCTTCAAGAAACTGTGACCCCTCATTCTAGCACTCCGCCCTTCCAGAAACTGTGACCCCTCATTCTAGCACTCCGCTCTTCCAGAAACTGTGACCCCTCATTCTAGCACTCTGCTCTTCCAGAAACTGTGACCCCTCATTCTAGCACTCCGCTGTTCCAGAAACTGTGGCCCCTCATTCTAGCACTCCGCTGTTCCAGAAACTGTGGCCCCTCATTCTAGCACTCCGCTCTTCCAGAAACTGTGACCCCTCATTCTAGCACTATGCTCTTCCAGAAACTGTGACCCCTCATTCTAGCACTCTGCTCTTCATTGAGAAACTGTGACCCCTCATTCTAGCACTCTGCTCTTCATCGAGAAACTGTGACCCCTCATTCTAGCACTCTGCTCTTCCAGAAACTGTGACCCCTCATTCTAGCACTCCGCCTTTCCAGAAACTGTGACCCCTCATTCTAGCACTCCGCTCTTCCAGAAACTGTGACCCCTCATTCTAGCACTCTGCTCTTCCAGAAACTGTGACCCCTCATTCTAGCACTCCGCCCTTCATCGAGAAACTGTGACCCCTGATTCTAGCACTCTGCTCTTCAACGAGAAACTGTGACCCCTCATTCTAGCACTCTGCTCTTCATCGAGAAACTGTGACCCCCTCATTCTAGCACTCTGCCCTTCATCGAGAAACTGTGACCCCTCATTCTAGCACTCTGCTCTTCAACAAGAAACTGTGACCCCTCATTCTAGCACTCCGCTCTTCCAGAAACTGTGACCCCTCATTCTAGCACTCCGCTCTTCAACGAGAAACTGTGACCCCTCATTCTAGCACTCTGCTCTTCCAGAAACTGTGACCCCTCATTCTAGCACTCCGCTCTTCCAGAAACTGTGACCCCTCATTCTAGCACTCTGCTCTTCAACGAGAAACTGTGACCCCTCATTCTAGCACTCTGCTCTTCCGGAAACTGTGACCCCTCATTCTAGCACTCCGCTCTTCCAGAAACTGTGACTCCCTCATTCTAGCACTCCGCCCTTCATCGAGAAACTGTGACCCCTCATTCTAGCACTCTGCTCTTCATTGAGAAACTGTGACCCCTGATTCTAGCACTCTGCTCTTCAACGAGAAACTGTGACCCCTCATTCTAGCACTCCGCTCTTCCAGAAACTGTGACCCCTCATTCTAGCACTCTGCTCTTCATCGAGAAACTGTGACCCCTGATTCTAGCACTCTGCTCTTCAACGAGAAACTGTGACCCCTCATTCTAGCACTCTGCTCTTCCAGAAACTGTGACCCCTCATTCTAGCACTCTGCTCTTCCAGAAACTGTGACCCCTCATTCTAGCACTCTGCTGTTCCAGAAACTGTGACCCCTCATTCTAGCACTCTGCTCTTCATCGAGAAACTGTGACCCCTCATTCTAGCACTCTGCTCTTCATCGAGAAACTGTGACCCCTGATTCTAGCACTCTGCTCTTCAATGAGAAACTGTGACCCCTCATTCTAGCAATCTGCTCTTTCAGAAACTGTGACCCCTCATTCTAGCACTCCGCTCTTCCAGAAACTGTGACCCCTCATTCTAGCACTCCGCTCTTCCAGAAACTGTGACCCCTCATTCTAGCACTCTGCTCTTCATCGAGAAACTGTGACCCCTCATTCTAGCACTCCGCTCTTCAACGAGAAACTGTGATCCCTGATTCTAGCACTCCGCTCTTCAACAAGAAACTGTGACCCCTCATTCTAGCACTCCGCTCTTCATCGAGAAACTGTGACCCCTCATTCTAGCACTCTGCTCTTCATCGAGAAACTGTGACCCCTGAAGCTGCTAGAACTGCAGCAGCAATTCAGGAAAGACACTGAAACAAATCACCAGAGAGATGCGGCTTCTCTTCCCTGTTCACATTGCTCAAGAACTTTCTGTGCTAGAACTGGCCTTTTCAGCCATCTATACACTCACGAAACCTAATCGGGTCATCAATGGATCAAAAGACTAGTCGTCATTATCTGTGATGGACAAACAAAAACAACAGCCTCCCTCTAGAGAGAATCGCAACCCTTCCTCAACAATGGCAGTCAACTGTACAAGTCTATAATGCTGACTATTTGAGGCTTTCATTCATTCATTGTCTATTTGTGTCATTATGTGTTACACAGGGCTGCCAGTATATTCATTCCATTCTATCCTATACAATCACTTCGATGTCATGGATGGAATCTGGTCCAGCAACTTTGGTTTCTCTCACCAACTTTCACTGTAGACATTCTTATTGTAACTGTCATACAAATCCTCACCTGCAGTTGTGGCAACAGCACTAGCCATGCAGCCGTACATCCTCTGAGGCTCAAAGACTTCCCCCCTTGCCTATACCACAAAAGTGGTATAATTAAGGTAGTAATTGCAGTTTTTTTTTTTTTTTACTGTCATGCATGCACTCTGGCAGACGGGTTTCCTTTAGGCCAGCAATGTCTATGTCAAGTTTGTTGAGTTCTGCATTAATGATAGCCGTTTGTCTCACATCATTAATGTTTCCCAGGTCAGTGGAAAACCTGGGACACATGGTCTTCACATTCCAAGAGCCAAGTTGAACCTTGAGGTTATGTTTCTTTTGATTGCCTGGTGCACTGCAGCCTGCAGTTCAGATTTTGTCCTAGCTCCAAGCACCCATTGAAGCATACAAGCTGTGGCGGATCAACTCCTTATTGGCTGGGGGCTGCCTAACCTGAGGCAAGCGGCAATTGATCAGTGACATTTGAAGATGTCTGCCACCATCAGAGGCAACCCATGGCACCCTTATCTACGCCAGTTGACAAAGACTTATAACCTGTAACTGCTGCCTCTCGATTTGTTTCTGAGACCAGTTATGGCCAAGTATGAAGTTCCTACTCTCCATTGCTCAATTGCACTCTATGCATCATTCGCTAAGCGACTCATCTGTTTACTGAAATAGATTCCTTTTTTTTTTGTAAGTTTCTGTGGCAAATAATTGCTTACAGGCTGTGGGTGCACATCTAACTCTCCTCCCTTCTCATTCAGACTTGGGGCCGACAATGTCAATAAGACATGATAAGGTAAATTTAGGATTATTGTTGTGTCCCATATTTCTTTCATTTTTGTTTTGTACATGGGGGAAGGGATGTTTTGAACCTGGGATTTAGACTGGTACCTCTGCGCCAGGGACTGTGCATGTTAGAATTTGTGGGAATTTATTTCTCTCTCTACTTAATTAGATCTGCAGCAGGGTTCTGGGGCCTCATTTTGAGGGGGAAGGAATACACACTGCACCTCACTCTCCATGGTAAGCCTGACATATGGGCTAATAATTAGGGCGTTCGCTGAAATCACATGTGTTGGACCAAAAAATGAAGATATCGCAGCATAGCTGTAAACTACAACACAATATCAATGCACCAAATGCCCTTTCAATGGCGATTGCAGATGAAGAGAAAGATTGGGGGATTGAATCACACACATACTTTGAAAAGGGGATGAGAAAATAAGCATTGTTGTTGTCGTCTCCTTCTTGTAATTGTGGAGACATACCATAACAAGATTTGTATTGAAAACTCCGCTACGCTATATAGCACGGCTCGTGATGATGTTGATGATGAATTGATGTGTTTGAAGATGGCAGGGGAAGCCACTCTCAGGTGTAAAGTTCACTCGAGCAGACGTCGACTTTCGCTTCTGGTCTTGGAGAGAGAGAGAAAACCCGGTGAGTGAGTAACGTTTTGTTTTAACCCTTTCTGAGAATTGTGTTCACAGATGGTTGAAGTAATAACTGCTACTTTTTTTTTTTTAGTAATGACTGAGATCCTCTGTCGTGAAATTTGAATAAGCTGGGTGAATCAGTAGTGTTACTTATTGCTAACTTATTAAAACTAAAACTAAAATTCGTCGTTTTACTTACCCTACTACGTACGCTTGCACAAACGTCTTTTCTGTCTCCTTAGCAGTGTACCTTCTATATAAATAATTATAAATAATAATGTTGGCTGAAACGTATGTTTTTTTTTTTCATTTCGTCTAGTAGTACTTTAATTACCTGTAATTTAGGTTTATTTATTTATTCTTTATAACTTATTGACCGTGTTCAGTATGTTGTTTCATTTTGTGCAGCACATCGTCCGAGTCCGAGCACCCCCAAAATATCATATTAATATGAATAGACGGAAATGTTCCCGACCCATTTTGTCCAGATCATCCACTGAATGTTTCTTGCCCTGTAAATTATAGTATTAGAATTATATGCACCCCACGGCATTAAAAATGTTCATTTATATAGTTTCACTTTCAGTTTTTTTGTCAAGCGCATCAAAGTCAATCACCCTTTTCCGTCCAATTGTAGAGATTATCTTTGTGCCATCAATGAGATGAGATAAGAGCATTTTATGAGAGAAATCAAATTCAAAGAAATATTTGCTTGTTTATAAATCCTCTGGAATCCTTTGTCAGTCCTCTAGTGTGTGAACTCTCTGATATGAGCAGGACAATATTTCAAATAAATATACAAATTATGTAAATGTCGCTAAGTAAATATTTGCACAATATGTATAAAATAATAGAAATATACTCTGAGAACTTGGTTCTTTTCTGTTTAGCAACCACATCATGTGTGATTTAGGGACATCCCATATTATAGGGGGTTAGCATAAAAGAATCTGCTGCCTGTGATTGTGGAGCAGAACGACAGACCCTTGGGCATATACTACAGTACTGCCCTAACCTCTCCCAGCAAAGACTGTGGATCTGGCCCAAGGGAGCCACATTGAAAGAGAAGCTATGGGGGACCGGTGGCGACCTTAAACGCACAATCCTATTTGTGACCCAGACGGGACTCAATGTCTAGCATGACTGATGTCAAACGCAGAAGAAGAATAAGAAATAGGGCGGTTAGGGTTAGTAGTAGTCGCCATTCATTTAACACTAACCCCCCTATAATATGGGATGTCCCTAAATCATGCGTGATGTGGTCAATAAACAGAAAAGAACTGAGAACTAAGTACTGAGCTGTGCTGTCTGTTTTACCACTCTTTTAGGGCGTTGTAGACAGGGGGGCCTTAGACTGATGATTTAGGGCCGCCTATGAGAACTTGGTGAACACTTTAAATCCCAATTATAACCCCAAGTGTTGAATTTTATAATTACTAATTTACATCCTCTGGACAATTGTATCCTTTCTAAAGCCATGTCCATTGGTTTTCTGGCTATTTTAGCCCTGACAAGACGCACATCTGTGGAAATTTGATTGGCATAGAGGTTGTTCTTCTTATCCATAACCACACTATCAGTATGTCAGCTGCTAGGAGACTGTGTTGCAGAATCATTCCCTTCTCCTCGTTCAGCAACCAGCAGATTGTAATAGCCTTTCACTTCTGAGAGAGATGATTATTAATTAGGATGTAACTAGCGCAACTGGGCTGCCAGAAATTAGAGTTATCATGCTTTCTCTGCACATTCTGTTGTTATTTTTGTTGCCAACAGACTCCATTATTGTAATAAAGAATAATGATAGATTGATGTAATAAAGCAGAGGGATTGATTGATGTAATAAAGCATAAGGATGGATTGAATTAAGCGGATTATTAACACTTGGATTACCAGGTGTGACTTGTAGAAATACTGGAATGTAATGCAGGCCACATGTTTTATTTCATCTAAAGTTGTGTGTCAATTACGGGAGGTCGGATACATGTTAAAGAAATGTTAGCCACTTTCAGGAGTCCAGAATTTACCAAGAGCTATAATCCAGGATCATCATCATCATCAGGTGCCTTGCCGACTGGCGTGGGCGATCATGCCTCAAATCCAGGATATATCGGTTTTTTTGCATGAAACTACCATGTTTTTGTTTTTTTCAGACACTGGCAAACATCTAGTGGACATTGTCTTCCCAACTGCAACATTACACTGCTCTAACAATGGCCAGATCTTTAAAAGTTGGAATATTGGTGGAATTCAGTTTTGAAGAACCAGAGGTAATTTATTTGAATAAAAAATATTATATAATAATTTGTATTGAGAAACCTTTCAATAGTACAAGGAATTGTTTTTAAAAAAAAACATTTGCCCTGCTGTGTGAAAAAATCAAGGCATTCACTTGGAAACTGTCAAGTCAAGTCAATTTCTAAGCATCCACCTGTCAGAGTAATATATTTCTCCCATTTCTTTTTTTTTAAAATTATTTTTTAAAAATAAACTTCTTATTGCCCTGATCGCAAAACTTCTTTGTCCAGACTGAGAATGTTTTGCTAATCTAGTCGTTATCATATGAAAAACACTGTCAGGATGTGAATATATTAACTATTAACTATTTTCAAACACTAAAAATCATATTTAGGAGGGTTTTTCTTTGAACCAAATACAAAGCCAAGTTACCATCAAATTTCCACGTAAGCCTCAGGGGTGGGGTCACGACATGGGACACCTGATGCACAAATGTTTTAGGCCTGGGAAATATAATCTGTTTAATGCTTCACTCTGTTCGTGTTTATTGATTACTCCTTTTATAAATCTTTGTATATTCCCCCCCCCCCCCCCTTTCCCCCCTCAAATTCAAAAGTGTGCTTAAATTAGTCAGTCTTTTATCTTAAGCCTAGGGTGACACATAGGGCAGAGTTCATAGCTCTCCATGTCTGGCTGTTGGTTGCCACCTATTTTAGGTCTTGGTTGTTTCTTAGGCCCATGGTAGAGCTTTCTCTGATGATGGTCCTACGTAGAGTCTCTCTCGGTCTTCCCCGTTTACTTTTCCCAACGGGTCAAAGTATCATAACATTTAGAGCTAGAAATCTGATTCTAAAAGAAAGAAAATTTTAAGATGGCGACTTGTTGGGACATCAGTCAACAGTCTTAAGGCAAGCTAAAAGGAAACATGTCCCACCTTCTTGACCCAAACCTGAAACCCAAAAATAAATAAAATAAACAATATTATAAGCGATCTATGAAAAAGTTATGTTTTTCAAGGATTTTTTCAAGAATTCTCACGGGGTAGTGGGTGTGGAGGGGAGGTCGAATCACCAGATTTGTAAAACAGATGTGCACACAAAACTCAAATTGTGGAACAAGACCAAAGTCCAGAAGTGGATGAACAACCAGAACTGTCTGTCAGAATTTACAGCAGGAGAATGCCAAGAAGGAGACAAAGAAGGAAAAGAAGAAGAAGTAGAAGAAAAAAATATCCAGGAATAAGGAAGGACAGAGAGAGAGAGAGAGAGAGAGAGAGAGAGAGAGACAAACTTCCTGTCTTGCAAATGGACTGGGGACAGTCAAAGGCTAGGAATAGCAAACCTGAAATTGGAGCTACTCAGTCACAAGGGATGAAACAGTGTTGCCTGACTGGCTTTATAATAATGAATGAATTGTGTTGTTGACATTCCTCCATACCACTATCTTGGACCATCCAGCATCATTTCTTTCAGCCTGCCTCTTGTACATGTGATCTTTCTAGTTGACATGATATTCTCCAGTAGCTAGCTCTCTTCTCATCATATGACTAATGAAATCTCTCTCTCTCTCTCTCTCTCTCTCTCTCTCTCTCTCTCTCTCTCTCTCTCTCTCTCTCTCTCTCTCTCTCTCTCTCTCTCTCTTTCTTCTCTGTGCATCTGTCTGTGTGTACATGTGCATGTCTGTATACATATATGCCTAATGTATGTGTGTGTGTCTGCATGAGTGTGTGTATGTGTATGCATCTATGCCCAGTATGTGTCTGTGGGTGTGTATGTCTGTGTGTCTCTGTGTGTTTGTGTATGTCTCTGAGTTGCATGTCTGTGTGTGCTGTCTTTGTTTATGTCTGTCTGTGCTGAAAAACACAGACCGCTGTCTATGTCAAATTTCTTTATCAGCTTATGGTTTTCATCTAGCTCAATGAGTACAGCATATGATTTTTGTTTTGTTTTTTAGAATGCAAAAAACATTGTGGAATCACAAGCAACAAAGCAAAATGGTATGAAAACTAGCAACAACAAAAACTGTAATATCTCAACACAGATATATAATATATTTCATGATTGAATGACATAACAAAGAAATGCCAGTCCAGACTCAGTGTGATGTTTTGTGTCTACAGCTGCTGTACCCCTACTACCGCATGAAAGAGGCAGGTCTAGACACAGTGTTGATTGGTCCTGTAGCAGGCAAACAGTACACAGGAAAACATGGCTATCCTGTGACCTCTGAAGTAGCCATAGATAACATTTCTGCGCAGGTGAGTCATGTCAATAGTGTGAAAAATCTGGCATAGTGTGGATCTGAACCCACGACCTTTGGGCCCAGGTGAGTCATGTCAATAGTAAAGGCCCCTTCTCCTTAGATTATTGGGTATATAGGGCTAGACCTATGTTTTATAGACCAGTCGGCACTTGGCGGGGGGATGTGGTCAACATCGTGCTGGCCACCTTTACTTCCCTGGACTTTTTCCTGGTACCAGTTTTTTTTAGCTGGGTCGACCTGAGAGCCAAGGTCATTTTTTTAAAATCTGGCATAGTGTGGATTTAAACCAACAACCTTTGGGCCCACAGACGAGTGTCTAGCTACTGTACCAATGCAGCTGCCCATGTTAATGATTGCAACAATGATGTTAATGTTTGGTCACCATGCTACTCTACCGAAAATGCATCTGTTTTCAGAATGCAACCAGCATACACTGCTGTAGGTCTGTTGACTATCATCATGTTACAGTTCTCAGCACATTTCAGCATTCTTGACCTGTTATGCCATTACATGTTACACAGGGCTCACAGTCTATCCCCCCATCCATTCTATCTTGCAGTCTATCCCCCTATCTATTCTATCTTGCACAGTCTATCTCCTAATCTGTTCTATTTTGTACAGTCTATCTTCCTATCTGTTCTATCTTGCAGTCTATCCCCCATCCATTCTATCTAGCACAGTCTATCCCCCTATCCATTCTATCTTGCACTGTCTATCCCCCTATCCATTCTATCTTGCATAGTCTATCCTCCCTTCCATTCTGTCTTGCACAGTGTAACCCCCATCCATTCTATCTTGCACAGTCTAACTCCTCATCTGTTCTGTCTTGCACAGTCAATCCCCCCATCCATTATATTATGTACAATCTATCTCCCCGTCCATTCTATCTTGCACAGTCTATCACCCCATCCTTTCTATCTTGCACAGTCTATCTCTCATCCATTCTATCTTGCACAGTCTATCCCCCTCAGCCATTCTATCTGGCACATTTTTGCAATAATATTTCTGTCCTGGAAAAGCTAGAAAAGAAATTTAGTATTTCAAGGACATTTTAATCCATGTTGACTAGGAAATGTTTTGGGAAATAAAGATAGCTTGGACAAGTGTCAAGACTGCCACCAGAAAGTGTACCATAGAAAGTCCTATCACCTAGACATAATGAATCAGTGCACCATAGAAAGTCCTATCACCTAGACATAATGAATCAGTGCACCATAGAAAGTCCTATCACCTAGACATAATGAATCAGTGCACCATAGAGTCCTATCACCTAGACATAATGAATCAGTGCACCATAGAGAGTCCTATCACCTAGACATAATGAATCAGTGCACCATAGAGTCCTATCACCTAGACATAATGAATCAGTGCACCATAGAAAGTCCTATCACCTAGACATAATGAATCAGTGCACCATAGAGAGTCCTATCACCTAGACATAATGAATCAGTGCACCATAGAGAGTCCTATCACCTAGACATAATGAATCAGTGCACCATAGAAAGTCCTATCACCTAGACATAATGAATCAGTGCACCATAGAGAGTCCTATCACCTAGACATAATGATAGCAGAGCTAGAGATTAACCTCGCAAACTTTGCATACATAGAATAACTGAGGCTGTATATACTAGCATTTCCATAGCAGTTAGGTTCACGTAAATCTCCCCGAACAAAGTAGGTCACTTTTCATTCACAAGTTTGTTGACGTTCCTGAAGGTTTCAGGTGTGTTCCACTCTGTTGTTTGCTTTGTGTGATGTCTTGCATTTACGTTTTCATTCCGAGAAAGAGAATGCCTGTGACATAGTTTGCTGCACTCTATAGGGGAGTTTGTGCTAGTGCCAGTTTCTCCATGTTTTTGGAGCGTTAAAGACGTTTGTGTGCTGAAATATACAACACCCGATATCAACGGCATTGTGGACAACCACAGTGACCTTGTGCTAAGGTGATAGGTTCAGGAACTATCAATCAGAAGTGAGCTAGTGTGTATATGGGCGGGGCGTGGGAAGGTAACTGTTACATGTACCTCCATAGCATATACCAAGGCTGTCACCTGATGCCTTTTGAAAATCTGAAGCTGAAAGGCAAAGCAGAACCAGAGAAGAATAAGGTAGCTAGCAGAATATTGACAGCATCAGCTTTAAGTGTGACTGATATATACAAGTATGAGACAAAGCTACATGCCAAGTGAAGGAGCCATTGGCATGATCTGAGGGGTCAGAAACATGAATGCTGCTTGACTTTTATGGGACTTGTTTTGTTGCTGGGTTTTGATTCAGAAACATAATGTTAGACACAGAGATGGAGAATTGCTTGTCTGAAGGCGGTCATGGAGATGCCAGCTGGTGTTGAGAGCTGACTATCTATCTATCTATCTATCTATCTATCTATCTATCTATCTATCTATCTATCTATCTATCTATCTATCTATCTATCTATCTATCTATCTATCTATCTATCTATCTATCTATCTATCTATCTATCTATCTATCTATCTATCTATCTATCTATCTATCTATCCATCCATCTATCTATCTATCTATCCATCCATCCATCCATCCATCCATCCATCCATCCATCCATCCATCCATCCATCCATCCATCCATCCATCCATCCATCCATCCATATCTATCTATCTATCTAATCTATCTTCTTTTACCCTACCAGAACATCACACAAGCGATAAACACCTGATAACACAAAGGGCCACCATGTGGATGTGGATTATCTGTGGATAGGTCCCAGAAACCGCGTTCAGCCATTAGACCATATTTATGGCTGGGCTATATTGCTACCCCTAGCAAGAGCCAGAGTAGGCCTTCAAATAACAAAAAATTGCATCTCACAAGGAGATGACAAGTTGAAATAGAGCTGACTACAAGAATAGTTCAATTTGTAATGGATTGCTTTCATTGCTCAATGTTGTTTTCATTTGAATTGTTTACAAATGTCGGCTTAATTTGAGCATATTCCAATGTTTGTAATCAATATTGAGTTTGTGTCGACAAAGCATGTGATTACATATGACTCCCCATGTGGGTTTGGGGTTCCCATTGTGGAGGAAAGAAGAATAGACCCACTGCTCCTGAACAAGCATGTCTCAAGAGTGCACCAATTAGGAGCTTTCTTCGAAATTTGAGTGCCTCTACCTGAGAGACAAGGAACCAGCATTCTGCACACAGATACTTCAGATCTCTAAAATGGATGTGCATACAACGCTCAGGTTCTGCAACATGTCCTGCGACGGATGAACAACCAGAACTTTCTGCTAGAGTTTGCAGTTGCTGAACACAAAGAGAAGAAAATTACATATAAAACTATGTATGTATAAAATAAAGTCTGACTAAAGTGAGGCCAGAAGAGCCTTGAATGTACGGTGGGCTATCATGCCCAATTTTTAACCCTTTGAAAACAAAGTTTGTTCATTCGATCGTGCCTCATTTAGACTGATGTCTTCTTCTGCCTTTCTATCCCCCAATGGAGCATAGGCCCTCAACCAACTCAAAGTCGTTCTATCCTTCACCATTGCATGGAGCTCTCCCCATGTCCTCCCCATCTTTCTAACTTCATTCTCCAGCTCTCTTCTCCGTGTGTTTTTGGCCTTCCTTTATTCTAACATTCCAGGTGCCAATTCTGGAGGTTTTCCTAGCTGAGAGGAGGACGTCAACGATCCAGACTCCTTACGGCTTTGTCCACACCGTGTCATACTGCTTCTATTTGAAGAGCCTCCCCTAATATTGGTTGGCTGGATTTTATTTGCTTCTCTTTTTGACTTATCCATGTTTGGTTGGTTTTTGTGGCTATGGTTTTTACAGGATGAGATAGCCAACCTCAAGCCCAACCCTACCCTTAGTCGCCTTTTACGACATGCCTGGTAGGGTGCAGTGTCACTATTCTTTGCTTCCCGTAAGGGCCCCGGTGACACATGTCTACCTTGTATTAAATCCTGTTTGTGTGACCTATAGGAGGAAACTGAAGCACTAATGGAGGCACCTGTACATCTACAGTAAAAAAGACTATCCCTGACTGACAAAACTGACAACACTTTGCCCAGTTTATAGCTGTCATCAGTGCCTCTTGACCAAAAGTCTTAGGTCTGAATCAGCATCAGGGCAGATAGTTTTCAGAATTGACCATGTCAGCCCAGACTAACATGTTACCTCCAGCCTAACATGATTACCAGTTAATGTTCTGGCCCGATAGGTCTGTGAGAATATAAGTCTAGGACGGCCCACCTCTAGCACATAGTCTACAGGTGTGTTGGTGTAGAAAGGCTCCTTTAGACCAGTGTTCCTCAGCATCTGTACACCCACGGCCCACCTCTAGCACATAGTCTACAGGTGTGTTGGTGTAGAAAGGCTCCTTTAGACCAGTGTTCCTCAGCATCTGTACACCCACGGCCCACCTCTAGCACATAGTCTACAGGTGTGTTGGTGTAGAAAGGCTCCTTTAGACCAGTGTTCCTCAACATTTGTACACCCACGGCCCACCTCTAGCCCATAGTCTACAGGTGTGGTGGTGTAGAAAGGCTCCTTTAGACCAGTGTTCCTCAACATTTGTACACCCACGGCCCACCTCTAGCCCATAGTCTACAGGTGTGGTGGTGTAGAAAGGCTCCTTTAGACCAGTGTTCCTCAACATTTTTACACCACGGCTCACCTCTAGCACATAGTCTCCATGTGTGCTGGTGTAGAAACTGTCCTTTAGACCAGTGTTCCTCAACATTTGTACACCCACGGCCCACCTCTAGCCCATAGTCTACAGGTGTGGTGGTGTAGAAACTGTCCTTTAGACCTGTTTTCCTCAACATTTTCACACCCACAGCCCACCAAACAGTGGAAATAATTTTGCAGCTCACCTGCAACTCACACAAAAACAAATGTAGATGTTTGTTAAATCTGATGTCAGAACATCATGTTTTTAGCTATTGCCACATCTGCTTCTGCCTAGAGGTTAACAAATATGATATACATGGCTGGAGCATTGTTTATGATACACGAAGCACTACATTGACATGCCTGAGACATTATTTTCATAAATATAGGAAATCCTGGAAGTATAAATCCTACATACTGGTAGACGCACAAGAAACCACATACCCTACCTCGTTAGATGAATCAGCAAAAATTGTAGGTGACCCACAGGTAGTTTTTGTGGCGAATGGGTTGGAGATCACTTGGTGACTTGTAGTTTTCAATCCAACTTAGGTGTTTTCAAATGAGAAACTGCTTCATATTTTGAATGTAGTTTCTATATACTCTTTTCAAGGATCTGTCTGCTCTGATAATCCCTGGAGGTTGGGCACCAGACTACTGGAGGAGAGATCCGAGATTTCTTCAGCTGGTCAAAGATATCGACTCTCAAGGTAAGAAGCTTAAGACAATCTTTCACATGGACCTAATGGTTTTTTGGAAGCTGCTGTTTGTTTGAATTTGTGTACTGTTAAATGATCTAAATGGATAAAGCGCATGTAGCTCAGGGGTTAGAATGTCCACGTCAGACACCACAGACAGGTCATGTTTTCAATCACTGACAAGACTGGCAGTTTCAACTCTTTTGATTCCAAGCAACAGAGGATGATGTGTCACTGGTTTTTCACTTCGAATATCAACCAAGCATTTCTTTAAAAAAAATAACTTTTCACGTTTGGTCACAACATGCTAAACAAACCCCGCTAACCTGGTTCCACACCTACTATGTATTTGGTATGATTATTAATTTTCTGACAGTAAATAACGTGCAAAAATTAACAGTAAAATAGTTGCAAGTTTTCTGTCTATAAATTATCTTCTTTTATAAGGGTGCTTCAGATTAAAACATTATAAATGGGACAGACATTAGAATATCCATTCTGTTGTTTTGTAACCTGTCAATATTGTTGTTAAGGATGTCAGCAGTGTTAAGCACATGTCATCACAGATCAGACAAACACATTGATGTCCTAATGACAGGTTAACGATGGCTGTCCCACTTTTCACTTGCACCAAATAAACAGCAATCTCTTGTCTGTTATTTTTTTTTAAAATTATTATTGAAGGGTTAAAATCTGTGGTAATTCACTGACAAATAAAGATCCATTATGGTGATGCCTGCCTGTCAGTCTTGCAAGTGTATAAAAAGTAGAAAGTTTCAAAATAATGTTATTTCTATGACAGAATATTCACTACTCATTGTGCAGAATCCGGTTGTGGAATAATGCAGTAACAAGTTTGCTTTCTTATATGCCTTTATAATTTTTCCTACATATTGTTACACAATAAAAAAAAAATATATCTTGAATTTGTACATTGTTATTAATCAGAAAATAATATATGCATAACATACACACAAAATTAAGATACTGAATGATAATATCAAAATAAAAACCAAGCATAACATTGACAGTAATGTTAACGAAAGAGAAAACATGGTGCACTGTTATCAGCATAAAAATTAGCATTTGCCTTCGTCACGGTGAAATCAAAGGTAAGGTCAAGAGGATTACCTTTATTGCACCGGGTTTTATCCTATATGGTTCGGCTGTTCTCCAGGGAACAGCTAGCCACCTCCCGAGAGAGTTGCACAAAGCATGAACTTCATAGCTCCAGCGATGTATCCCAGGGATCTTCGTAAAAATTGCTTGAACAGAACGGTGCAGCCGTGAAGTAAACCCACAACCTTCAGGGCATGAGGCAGACAGCTTGACCACTTGGTTGTGAAGATCCCCAGTGATGAAGCTTGGTTGCAGGGCATCCTCTCCTATCGCTAGAACTATAAAGTGACACTGCCTCAGTCTCTGCCTTGATGCCAGTCTCATGCCACTGTCTAAAAGCCATGACATTGATATGTTTCTTAGCTGGACACCATGGGGTCCGAACCCTGGTGAATATTGAGGATTAGATGGTAAAACAGTGGCACTAGCCTCTAAGCAGCAGAGCCAGTTTATGAAGGTTCTGCGATGTTTTTGTCTGAAGCATTCTCAAATCTCTGGATAATGTACTTTACATGTTTAAACAAAAAACTACTACTATACTTGCCCTCTCTCTTCTCTTGGATTGTTACCCCCCCCCCCCCCTCCATCTGTGGATTTTCCAGCCCTGCCCCTAAACTAATCTGGAGAGAGGGGATATTGCCCACTCTGTGAGACTGCTCTGTAGACAACCTTGAGCTCTCAGTCATGTGCTCATGTGGGCTATCTTGAAGCAGTCAGCTTTAAGTCTTTCAGTTGTAGATTAGAGAATCAAGTAGTGGTGGTAACATTAGTACATGTCACAAGTGTAAGTCATGACAATAAACTCCAGGCTCTCTACAGAAAACACACATTGTCAGAATGACCAGCACCTGCGGCAGATTTTGTTTGTCTGTTTCTGAGCGTTCACCAGCTGTCAACTCCAGGAGACATTTCTGCTGTTGTGTACACTTCTGCACTTTGGTCTTGATCCCATATTTTGCATTTTACGTCAGTTTTAAAGATCTGACTTATTTATATGCACTGTTGGTTCCCCACTTGTCAGGCAGATACACTCGGACTTTGTTGTCTCCTATCATACCTATGTTAGGGGGCAGTGGGTCTGTGGACTTCATTGCCTTGTCTCCTATCATACCTATGTTAGGGGGCAGTGGGTCTGTCGACTTCATTGCCTTGTCTCCTATCATACCTATGTTAGGGGGCAGTGGGTCTGTCGACTTCATTGCATTGTCTCCTATCATACCTATGTTAGGGGGCAGTGGGTCTGTCGACTTCATTGCATTGTCTCCTATCATACCTATGTTAGGGAGCAGTGGGTCTGTCGACTTCATTGCATTGTCTCCTATCATACCTATGTTAGGGGGCAGTGGGTCTGTCGACTTCATTGCATTGTCTCCTATCATACCTATGTTAGGAAGCAGTGGGTCTGTGGACTTCATTGCATTGTCTCCTATCATACCTATGTTAGGGAGCAGTGGATCTGTCAACTTCATTGCCTTGTCTCCTATCATACCTATGTTAGAGGGCAGTGGGTCTGTCGACTTCATTGCATTGTCTCCTATCATACCTATGTTAGGGGGCAGTGGGTCTGTGGACTTCATTGCATTGTCTCCTATCATACCTATGTTAGGGAGCAGTGGGTCTGTCAACTTCATTGCATTGTCTCCTATCATACCTATGTTAGGGGGCAGTGGGTCTGTGGACTTCATTGCATTGTCTCCTATCATACCTATGTTAGGGGGCAGTGGGTCTGTCGACTTCATTGCCTTGTCTCCTATCATACCTATGTTAGGGAGCAGTGGGTCTGTCAACTTCATTGCCTTGTCTCCTATCATACCTATGTTAGGGGGCAGTGGGTCTGTCGACTTCATTGCACTGTCTCCAATCATACCTGTGTTAGGGAGCAGTGGGTCTGTGGTCTTCATTGCATTGTCTCCTATCATACCTATGTTAGGGAGCAGTGGGTCTGTCAACTTCATTGCAATGTCTCAAATCATACCTGTGTTAGAGGGCAGTGGGTCTGTCAACTTCATTGCATTGTCTCCTATCATACCTATGTTAGGGAGCAGTGGGTCTGTCAACTTCATTGCCTTGTCTCCTATCATACCTATGTTAGGGAGCAGTGGGTCTGTCAACTTCATTGCAATGTCTCAAATCATACCTGTGTTAGAGGGCAGTGGGTCTGTCAACTTCATTGCCTTGTCTCCTATCATACCTATGTTAGGGAGCAGTGGGTCTGTCGACTTCATTGCCTTGTCTCCTATCATACCTATGTTAGGGAGCAGTGGGTCTGTCGACTTCATTGCCTTGTCTCCTATCATACCTATGTTAGGGAGCAGTGGGTCTGTCGACTTCATTGCATTGTCTCCTATCATACCTATGTTAGGGAGCAGTGGGTCTGTGGACTTCATTGCATTGTCTCCTATCATACCTATGTTAGGGAGCAGTGGGTCTGTCGACTTCATTGCCTTGTCTCCTATCATACCTATGTTAGGGAGCAGTGGGTCTGTCGACTTCATTGCATTGTCTCCTATCATACCTATGTTAGGGAGCAGTGGGTCTGTCGACTTCATTGCCTTGTCTCCTATCATACCTATGTTAGGGGGCAGTGGGTCTGTGGACTTCATTGCATTGTCTCCTATCATACCTATGTTAGGGGGCAGTGGGTCTGTGGACTTCATTGCATTGTCTCCTATCATACCTATGTTAGGGGGCAGTGGGTCTGTCGACTTCATTGCATTGTCTCCTATCATACCTATGTTAGGGAGCAGTGGGTCTGTCGACTTCATTGCATTGTCTCCTATCATACCTATGTTAGGGAGCAGTGGGTCTGTCGACTTCATTGCCTTGTCTCCTATCATACCTATGTTAGGGGGCAGTGGTCTGTGGACTTCATTGCATTGTCTCCTATCATACCTATGTTAGGGGGCAGTGGGTCTGTCGACTTCATTGCATTGTCTCCTATCATACCTATGTTAGGGGGCAGTGGGTCTGTCGACTTCATTGCCTTGTCTCCTATCATACCTATGTTAGGGAGCAGTGGGTCTGTCGACTTCATTGCATTGTCTCCTATCATACCTATGTTAGGGAGCAGTGGGTCTGTCGACTTCATTGCCTTGTCTCCTATCATACCTATGTTAGGGGGCAGTGGGTCTGTGGACTTCATTGCCTTGTCTCCTATCATACCTATGTTAGGGAGCAGTGGGTCTGTCGACTTCATTGCATTGTCTCCTATCATACCTATGTTAGGGGGCAGTGGGTCTGTGGACTTCATTGCATTGTCTCCTATCATACCTATGTTAGGGGGCAGTGGGTCTGTCGACTTCATTGCATTGTCTCCTATCATACCTATGTTAGGGAGCAGTGGGTCTGTCGACTTCATTGCCTTGTCTCCTATCATACCTATGTTAGGGGGCAGTGGGTCTGTGGACTTCATTGCATTGTCTCCTATCATACCTATGTTAGGGGGCAGTGGGTCTGTGGACTTCATTGCCTTGTCTCCTATCATACCTATGTTAGGGAGCAGTGGGTCTGTGGACTTCATTGCCTTGTCTCCTATCATACCTATGTTAGGGAGCAGTGGGTCTGTCGACTTCATTGCATTGTCTCCTATCATACCTATGTTAGGGAGCAGTGGGTCTGTGGACTTCATTGCATTGTCTCCTATCATACCTATGTTAGGGAGCAGTGGGTCTGTGGACTTCATTGCATTGTCTCCTATCATACCTATGTTAGGGAGCAGTGGGTCTGTGGACTTCATTGCATTGTCTCCTATCATACCTATGTTAGGGAGCAGTGGGTCTGTCGACTTCATTGCATTGTCTCCTATTATACCTATGTTAGGGAGCAGTGGGTCTGTCAACCTCATTGCACTGGGTTGTATTTCAGTTGGCTGTCTGCAGAGTTGCTGTCTCATCTTTGCATGAGGTGTTTTATAGATCAGACCCCCATCATAACTTGACACTCAGCGTCTGAGAACATTGAGAGTTTGTTACTTTCTCTATCCAGCTCCACACAAATCTGACCTACAGACTGTTTTTATTTACAATTTTTGTCAGTTACTTTCTGTGAATATGAACAAGACTGTTTGGTAACCATAATGTTTTCAAACACACGCTTATTAATGCTTGACAACACACAAGATGCTATTTGTTATGCTTTTATCCACTCTGTAGTAATTAAAAAATACCCCACATGTGGATTGTCAAAACAGACAGAACCTACAAGGCCATTCAGAGTTGCCAGTTTTTGTTTTCACCCACCCAGTGGTAAAGTTGAAATGTAAATGTAACATGCAAGCAGTGCACTTGTAAACTGATTGGAATTCTGATGTATTTGTAAGGTGGTTTCTTTGTACTGACAGAATTACAAGGTTTTTATTTGTTAATTGCCCTGAGTTTTTCCACTTGAAGCTGTGTTACCTTGGTTGATAACAGTTTATTACACAACTTCCAGCCTTTGAAGGGGTGATTCTTTCACTGTCTGGTGCTAGCAATAGTTGCAGCACATTGAGGAGGGCTTCTTATGCTTTGGTACAATAGACACGGCCTTCTGCTCATTTTTTACAGCCTTCCACATGAGCAGGTCCAGTAGTTTATAAACGGTGTCCGAAACAGAACACGGGTCATTGCATATGTCTGCCTCCACATATGGGATCTTGCAGGAGCTAGCCAGGTGCTCAGCTTGCGCCCTGGGCACGGCTCGGGTGTTGACGCTATCATTGTCCAGGTCACTCCAAGATTTGGTGTTGCTTGTCAGGACGTTTTCTGTGCTGTCCATTTGATCACCTTTATGATTTCTGCGTACGAGTTTGTGAGTGAGGCCCACTAATACCACAGCCATGTTGTCTCGTTTGCCATATTTGTTGAGGTCGTCCAACCTGCAGAAGAAAGCCAGTTTTAATTAATGAAATCCATGTCATGACATTTTATTGTAAGTAGTCATTATTATCTGCTTTTTTTTTTCGTTCACTAGTGGAAAGTTCAGGTTGTTTATCCTTTTCTAAACTTTGGTCTTGTTCCAGAACTTGTTCATGCACATCCATTTGACAGATCTGGCTTCTCTGTATGCAGACTGTTGGTCCTCCCCTCTCAGGCAGATGCACTATGACTTTGAAAGAAACATCCTCAAATGGTCATCTTCTTGTTAAAGATAAAGAGGTAGTGCGTCTATTTTTTAAAATTTTTTTTTTAATGAGGCTCTAGAACCCATACAGGGAAAAACAGTGATTTCTTTCAACTCTTACTTTGTATGTGAAAAATGACACATACTGTACTGGGCATTACCTGATAGTTGTAGGTGGATAGGCTGAAAAAGAGACTCTTTGGGTACCAGAATTTTTGGGTACCTCATTGTTGTGTCGTTGTCTTTGTTTCTCGGGCCACACCAGCCCCTTCCTCGCCATCAGGCCAGTCCAGAGCAGCCATGTAAGGCTGGTCTGCCCTAAATAAAAAGTATTGGCAGAACATGAGCATGTTCTGCTCTTCGAGAAGGCTTCCATAAATTTAGAGCTAATACATGGGGGTTCTGGTAATGAGCTCAGACAAGGAATCGTGACATCTGAAAGCTAGTTATATACCCAAAGAAGCAGATGGCTACAGCAACCATTACACAAAAATATTTCATCTACAGTGCCATTATTGTAGTCCAAGAGTACCAAACACTTTCATTTCATTTCTTACACACCTTTCATTGATAAAAGCTAAAATGCTCACCAAGATTCTATGTGCTCAAATGAACTCCGTAAATTGATGTTAAAGAAAACCAGGCATCCTTGTGCATGTCTGTAGTAGGAGGCGGTGATACTACGATACCTCTCTTGTCCTGAAAAATACAATTAAATCACATTTGTTGACTATTACACTCTTGGTATTTTCTCATGTTTGACGCTGACTGCTGCCTTTAAAGATAGCATATTGTAGTCCAAAAGGTATCATATTGTGTTCATGATTGTAGAATAGTTGTGATCCTAACAAACAGAAGATTGATGTCTTAGAAGGTAGAGCAGGCTTTGGTTGTGTTGCCATTGGTGCCTTCCAGGACTACAATCCTGAGGATTAACACCTCAGTGATGAGAATTCTACAGTAGTAAATCCCAGTGAGCCCACAAGGTTAAACGGGGGCCCTTGATGTTTACAGAATAATCTGCATTCAAGATCTTGCATGGGCATGATCAGCTTTGGTCCTGAAAGCTAGATTTGGCATGGCTTCTGTGGTTGTGTTGTCTCACTGATACCAGAGTATAGCTCAGTGTTGTTGTTGTCTCACTGATACCAGATTATAGCTCAGTGTTGTGGTTGTGTTGTCTCACTGATACCAGATTATAGCTCAGTGTTGTGGTTGTGTTGTCTCACTGATACCAGATTATAGCTCAGTGTTGTGTCTCACTGTTGTTGTGTTGTCTCACTGATACCAGATTATAGCCCAGTGTTGTGGTTGTGTTGTCTCACTGATACCAGATTATAGCTCAGTGTTGTGGTTGTGTTGTCTCACTGATACCAGATTATAGCCCAGTGTTGTGGTTGTGTTGTCTCACTGATACCAGATTATAGCTCAGTGTTGTGGTTGTGTTGTCTCACTGATACCAGATTATAGCTCAGTGTTGTGGTTGTGTTGTCTCACTGATACCAGATTATAGCTCAGTGTTGTGGTTTTGTTGTCTCACTGATACCAGATTATAGCCCAGTGTTGTGGTTGTCTCACTGATACCAGATTATAGCCCAGTGTTGTGGTTGTCTCACTGATACCAGATTATAGCCCAGTGTTGTGGTTTTGTTGTCTCACTGATACCAGATTATAGCCCAGTGTTGTGGTTTTGTTGTCTCACTGATACCAGATTATAGCCCAGTGTTGTGGTTGTGTTGTCTCACTGATACCAGATTATAGCCCAGTGTTGTGGTTTGTTGTCTCAACTGTGTTGTCTCACTGATACCAGCAGCCAGTGTTGTGGTTTGTGTTGTCTCACTGATACCAGATTATAGCCCAGTGTTGTGGTTTTGTTGTCTCACTGATACCAGATTATAGCCCAGTGTCGCGGTTGTGTCTCACTGATACCAGATTAAAGCCCAGTGTTGTGGTTTTGTTGTCTCACTGATACCAGATTAAAGCCCAGTGTTGTGGTTTTGTTGTCTCACTGATACCAGATTATAGCCCAGTGTTGTGGTTGTGTTGTCTCACTGATACCAGATTATAGCTCAGTGTTGTGGTTGTGTCTCACTGATACCAGATTATAGCTCAGTGTTGTGTTGTCTCACTTATACAAGATTATAGCTCAGTGTTGTGTTGTCTCACTTATACAAGATTATAGCTCAGTGTTGTGTTGTCTCACTTATACCAGATTATAGCTCAGTGTTGTGTTGTCTCACTTATACCAGATTATAGCTCAGTGTTGTGGTTGTGTCTCACTGATACAAGATTATAGCTCAGTGTTGTGGTTGTGTTGTCTCAATGATACCAGATTATAGCTCAGTGTTGTGGTTGTGTTGTCTCAATGATACCAGATTATAGCTCAGTGTTGTGGTTGTGTCTCACTGATACCAGATTATAGCTCAGTGTTGTGGTTATGTTGTCTCACTGATACCAGATTATAGCTCAGTGTTGTGGTTGTGTTGTCTCAATGATACCAGATTATAGCTCAGTGTTGTGGTTGTGTTGTCTCAATGATACCAGATTATAGCTCAGTGTTGTGGTTGTGTCTCACTGATACCAGATTATAGCTCAGTATTGTGGTTGTGTTGTCTCATTGATACCAGATTATAGCCCAGTGTTGTGGTTGTGTCTCACTGATACCAGATTATAGCTCAGTGTTGTGGTTGTGTTGTCTCAATGATACCAGATTATAGCACAGTGTTGTGGTTGTGTTGTCTCACTTATACCAGATTATAGCCCAGTGTTGTGGTTGTGTTGTCTTAATGATACCAGATTATAGCTCAGTGTTGTGGTTATGTTGTCCCACTGATACCAGATTATAGCTCAGTGTTGTGGTTGTGTTGTCTCACTGATACCAGATTATAGCTCAGTGTTGTGGTTGTCTCACTGATACCAGATTATAGCTCAGTGATGTGGTTGTGTCTCACTGATACCAGATTATAGCTCAGTGTTGTGGTTGTGTCTCACTGATACCAGATTATAGCCCAGTGTTGTGGTTGTGTCTCACTGATACCAGATTATAGCTCAGTGTTGTGGTTGTGTCTCACTGATACCAGATTATAGCTCAGTGTTGTGGTTGTGTTGTCTCACTGATACCAGATTATAGCTCAGTGTTGTGGTTGTGTCTCACTGATACCAGATTATAGCTCAGTGTTGTGTTGTCTCACTTATACAAGATTATAGCTCAGTGTTGTGGTTGTCTCACTGATACCAGATTATAGCTCAGTGTTGTGGTTGTGTCTCACTGATACCAGATTATAGCTCAGTGTTGTGGTTGTGTCTCACTGATACAAGATTATAGCCCAGTGTTGTGGTTGTGTCTCACAGATACCAGATTATAGCTCAGTGTTGTGGTTGTGTCTCACTGATACCAGATTATAGCCCAGTGTTGTGGTTGTGTCTCACTGATCCCAGATTATAGCTCAGTGTTGTGGTTGTGTCTCACTGATACCAGATTATAGCTCAGTGTTGTGGTTGTGTTGTCTCACTGATACCAGATTATAGCCCAGTGTTGTGGTTGTGTTGTCTCAATGATACCAGGTGAAAGCCCATTGTTGTGGTTTTCTGTATTCTTGGGTGATGGATTTGTTCATCTTGTTGCAGATTTCAACTACACCATTTATCCCTCTCTTTCTTGGTCTTCCCCTTGCCTACCTCCCAGTTATTCTGCTGTCAAAAGTCTCATATTCTATAACAGTTGAATATTTCTTGTTTAGTCTCAGTCAGTTACAGGCGTGCTCGGCCCGTGGCAGGGTAGGGCAGGGGAAAATGTGACCTGGTTGATGCCTTTCTCCATCCAGACCAGCCATTGTCCCGTTAGTCTGAAACCTCATGACTTCAGTTTTCTGGCGTGCACTACGAGGGAGTGGGGGTTGACCTGGCTTATGTTTAAACTAAAATATTAGAATTTAAAAACATAATATGTAATTTGGTTTTAAAACTATACAAGTAAGAGTTCATTGTTGTATTTAGGCTTGAAGAGCTTTTGGTGCCTTGACTGTGTGTCATCTTTGTTCAGAATATATACTGATAGACTCATATATTATCAACTCTTTTTTTCTTCTTCTTCTTCTTCACCTTCATCGGCAGTAAACTGCAGCAGAATTTTCTGGTTGTTCATTCACTTCTAGACTTGTCTTGTTCCAGAACTTATAATGTTGCGTGTGCACATTTGTATTTCCTTGCATGTCAAGCACACAAGCAGATGCACTCCTACTTTGAAAAAAAAACCTAATTACTTGACTCTTGCCATACTTGTTAGGGAGGCTCTGGCATAGAGAGCAGTGAAGATGTCACAATAATTAGCATTGAGAGCAGTGAAGATGTGACAGTAATTAGCATAGAGAGCAGTGAAGATGTGACAGTAATTAACATAGAAAGCAGTGAAGATGCGTATGTAATTAGCATAGAGAGCAGTAAATATGTGACAATAATTAGCATAGAGAGCAGTGAAGATGTGACAGTAATCAGCATAGAGAGCAGTAAAGATGTGACAGTAATTAGCATAGAGAGCAGTGAAGATGTGACAGTAATTAGCATAGAGAGCAGTAAAGATGTGACAGTAATTAGCATAGAGAGCAGTAAAGATGTGACAGTAATTAGCATAGAGAGCAGTGAAGATATGACAGTAATTAGCATAGAGAGCAGTAAAAATGTGACAGTAATTAGCATTGAGAGCAGTAAAGATGTGACAGTAATTAGCATAGAGAGCAGTGAAGATGTGACAGTAATTAGCATAGAGAGCAGTGAAGATGTGACAGTAATTAGCATAGAGAGCAGTGAAGATATGACAGTAATTAGCATAGAGAGCAGTAAAGATGTGACAGTAATTAGCATTGAGAGCAGTAAAGATGTGACAGTAATTAGCATAGAGAGCAGTGAAGATGTGACAGTAATTAGCATAGAGAGCAGTGAAGATGTGACAGTAATTAGCATAGAGAGCAGTGAAGATGTGACAGTAATTAGCATAGAGAGCAGTGAAGATGTGACAGTAATTAGCACAGAGAGCAGTGAAGATGTGACAGTAATTAGCACAGAGAGCAGTGAAGATGTGACAGTAATTAGCACAGAGAGCAGTAAAGATGTGACAGTAATTAGCATAGAGAGCAGTAAAGATGTGACAGTAATTAGCATAGAGAGCAGTGAGGATGTGACAGTAATTAGCATAGAGAGCAGTGAAGATGTGACAGTAATTAGCATGGAGAGCAGTGAAGATGTGACAGTAATTAGCACAGAGAGCAGTGAAGATGTGACAGTAATTAGCATAGAGAGCAGTGAAGATGTGACAGTAATTAGCACAGAGAGCAGTAAAGATGTGACAGTAATTAGCACAGAGCAGTAAAGATGTGACAGTAATTAGCACAGAGAGCAGTAAAGATGTGACAGTAATCAGCATAGAGAGCAGTAAAGATGTGACAGTAATTAGCACAGAGAGCAGTAAAGATGTGACAGTAATTAGCACAGAGAGCAGTAAAGATGTGACAGTAATTAGCACAGAGAGCAGTAAAGATGTGACAGTAATTAGCATCGAGAGCAGTGAAAAAAAAGTACAGACCTGCAGTGTCATTGAAGTGAAGCTGGACGTCTAGACCGTTGTACTCAACGGTTCTCACCACATTGTTGTATGCCAAGTTGGAGCTTGATACTGACGTTGTGAACTTCCCATGAAGGAGAGTCTGTAAAAACGATGTTTTCCCCACGCCACAATCTCCCAGCAAAATGATCTTAAACTTTAACTGCCGGCCGTTGAAAGTTGTCCCTAGGGAAGTTGTTGCGTCCATTGTCATCGTGCTCTCTCCCCATGTTGGATCACCGTTTGGGAGCGACTGTCTCCTAGGCATCATCCGACTTCGGTCCTTTTCCATGATGTGCTTGGCGATGCCGTAAGGTTGCAGCTGTTCGCTGCTGTCCCAGTCGAGTCCAGTGACAGGCAAAGAGCCCCTTCTGCTGGAACTGGTCCATTCCCGGTCGGGCAGTGTTTGGCTGCATCTGCGTGCCTGCAGAAACCTGTTAACGTCACTCCACGCTGGCGCGCTGCCTCGCCTCTCATGAGCGTAGCTGGACGCGCCGTGCTCGCTTACCGTGGATAGAGAGCTGAAAGAGGAGTTTCTCCGCCTCTGTGCTCTGAATGATAAGGCTCTTGCTAGCCTGAGCTCTTCATCGGCCAGCCAGGCACTGCTGATCTCGCCGACACTGCTGGGCAACCCCAGACTGTCCCGACTCATGGCTGTCTTGTGTTCAGCCGGAACCAACCCGTCAAGCACACGTGACGCTCTAGCTATGGCACGATGTAGACCCCTACACACTAGGGCACATCTACCATAGTTGGCATTCCCTTGCTCTGATGTAGAAGTCAGTTATGTCAATCCTGCTGCCTGCTTGTTTCAAACAAGATCTGTCTTACATTGAGTTGTATCACTTAAAACTGCAACACACACTTTACGGAATAAACTGAATATGTGTCTCCTGTAATCTTGTACCATCAGATCTTTTGACAGACAGTACGGTTTTGAATTTACCAGTAAATCAGAAGCAACAATTTAATCGATGATAAACACGTGTGATATATATATATAGTATAGTTCCTTGTGGGTTCGATAATGTAATGACGGTCGTACTAATAACACATATTTGAAGGATTATCACATCTCAGATTGTAAGCTCATGATGTTATCAGTTTGTGACGCCGTTGTTGTTATCTTCCTGTGTGTCACAATTGTTAGCCGAGAATTTTTGAATCTCACTAGATGCTTAAGTGATATCTTCTAAACAAATCTGACATCCATAAGTCTATTCACGTCCTCGCGGTCTTGAGCAGAATCTCTCACATCCAGAATTGTGTCAGTTGCTCTAGACTCTGTACCAAGAAGATGTTCCCTTGAATGTATGAATCTCAGTAGACGTTTATCCAATAATTTTTAGAATACTGACTTCTCAATGAAAAAAATTGAACCTGTTATATGAGAAACGTATGTATCTGCATAAAACTGAACCTAGTGGTGTTGAAATATTCGACACCAGTCAGTGTATGACTCCTTTCTCGATGCTTTTCATGAAAGCATAATTTCGGACATGGGTCAAAGTCTGGCTTTCTCGACGGTTTCCCGTGGACAAATAGCCGTGTGCGGAATAATGGCCCTGCACGACTTGATGTAGTTGTATTGATGTAAGTAAACTGCAACGGGTGTCTTTAGTGTTGTTTGACCTCAGCGCCAGGAATATGCCTGGTATTCGAAGGCAGTTGCAAGATTGTTAAACACTACTCAACTCACTGCAGTCGATGAATATTCAACATCCGGTCAGACAATTTTGCCATTTCCTGAAAGTGGTTAATGGTTAAATAACGTCATATGCTAATAGCAAACAGAATCATATTGTATTTTGGTTTATGTAATCTTCTTCTTTTGATTGAAAAATATCTACACATGACATAGAACACGTGGGGACATTTAAGAACATAAAGAGAGGAGCACGACACGGATGTAGTAGTAATAATAATTTTTCAGAAATATCATGTTCAACCCTCATGGTTATGATTGGGATCTGTAGTGTTATAGGTTTTGATTTGGGTGGAAGTTAGATGGACATTGTATTGTGAATAGTTAGACAATCGTACTAAGATTGTTTCATTAACTTGTTGGACACATCTCCTTTGTATGCAATCATTGATTAATCTCCTCGACTTTTATCTTTAAGAGAAACTAAAGTTGCCATGGGCATTCTGTACCTGTCTATACATGGATTTGAATCTTTGTAATAAATGGCTTGCCCTGGCCACGCAGCTCTCTGGGACCGTTTATGTGCAGCAGGTGTTCCATGGTCATCGGCAATTTACAAAGATTTAAATATCAGGTAATAGTTCCTTTGGTTTTCCTATTTCCTACACTCCAGCAAATAGTGCTCTATAGTATTGTATTCCTGGCATACATTTCAGGTCTCTTCTTGCTTGGTAAATCAAGACCATCCAAGTTGTCTGTAATCTAAGCAGTTTACAGTTGTATGGTATTTTAAGTTAAAAAGTACAGGGATGTGTACTATCACCTGATTTGTTTTCATTATACAGTGAATATGTAATGAGATCTATCGTGTGTGTACCAGGATTTGTGGTTGGTGGTCATAACATGAACAAGCTGCGTTATGCTGATGACACCGTCTTGATAGCGACCAGAGAGAAATATAGGGATTGGTAGATGCAATGGAGGTAGAAAGTGTTAAAATGGACCTCTGTTGGAATAATAGGAGGGCAGAAGTAATGGTAATATCACATACAATAATTGGCCTAAATCGATCTATATCTATTTATCTTTCTATCTCTATCTATCCATCCATCCGGCCGTCAGTCTGTCGTGTCTGCCTATCTATATAAATAAAAATGTAAATGTTCGTTTATGGCTAATCGATAATTTCCGAAAGTTCTCCACCGATTGCTTTCAAATTGTCACATAACGTTGCGTTCGAATACGCGCTTTTGTTTAATATAAGAGTGTCGCACAAAGCACGACCTTCATAGCTCCAGCGACGATCACATCGGCGTCTTGTTTTTATTTTCCGACTATCTGATCATTTTCGTTGCCGCGTTCCCGCTCCATACAGCAATCCGTTAGCTTATCTTGGCTCAAACGGCCCAATATGGCGTGTTGTTTGCACGCTGTATTGTGGTTACAGCTAAGCTGCTATATTTGTACCTTTCAGCCCAAGAGATCCAACTGCAGAGGGTGCTCTTTCTAATAACGATGATGTAACAATGATTACCTATACAATCATCATCATCATCAAGTTTCTGGGTGAATGTGAGGAGCAGTGGCATGCATCATTTGTTGTGCTGACTCCTGTACACGCTACCACAGGAGGCTGTTAGAGGAGTCTTTAGAGCTATATAGACCACATCCAGATTATTGGAGTCAATCACGGAAAGTTATCGGCCTTAACTTTTGTATTCTGTCACTAAAGCTAGGAAATAAGCTCCCATGAGACCTGGTTTCCCAGCACTCAAGAGATAACGAAGAAATTCACCCAGAGCGGCCTTTATGTCCCAGAAATTTTCCTGGTATCCATTTTAGGCTGGCTGGGGCCGAGAGCTCAGGCCAGTTGAATGAAATCCCTTCCTCGGCGAGGTTTCAAATAGTCAGCTGATGAAGTAGCAAATTGTAACACATTATTTTCACATGTATACAACAAATAACACCTTTGTTATCCAGACGCAATACTCCAAAGTCACCACCGCAGCTGAGCTCACCATACTGTAGAAAACAAGCGACCTGTTTTATCTAGGGCCAGGGTTGAACATGGTCACCTCAGCTGCTCGTTGATTCGCTGTTTTCACTTACTGTTTTAGCTGTGATGTCACAACAGGTTATCGTATCAGCCACGTGCCTGTTGGTGTCAGATTGGTCATACTTGATGAGATAGTTCACTTGTCGTGATGGTCCACAAGTCAAAGTAATAAGCCCGTTTTACTACAATCGCGCATCGGGTATATCAGACTAGACTCTTATTTTTAAATAGAAATGGGAACCCCTGAAAACGTCGAAGCATTATATATATATATATATAACACTATAAAAATTGTATCAGGAGCCGAGCCTGTCACCTGCAAATGACGGCGGCGTCTCACTGCAGAAACAAGTGTACTTAGATGCTTAGTGACGTCGTTCTCTGCCCAGTGCTGTGGCTGTCAGTCCAGTGACGTGGCTGTCAGTCCAGTGCTGTGGCTGTCAGTCCAGTGCTGTGGCTGTCACAGTCCAGTGCTGTAGCTGTCAGTCCAGGGCTGTGGCTGTCAGTCCAGGGATGTGGCTGTCAGTCCAGTGATGTGGCTGTCAGTCCAGGGATGTGGCTGTCAGTCCAGTGCTGTGGCTGTCAGTCCAGGGATGTGGCTGTCAGTCCAGTGCTGTGGCTGTCAGTCCAGTGCTGTGGCTGTCAGTCCAGTGACGTGGCTGTCAGTCCAGGGCTGTGGCTGTCAGTCCAGTGACGTGGCTGTCAGTCCAGTGACGTGGCTGTCAGTCCAGTGACGTGGCTGTCAGTCCAGTGATGTGGCTGTCAGTCCAGTGATGTGGCTGTCAGTCCAGTGACGTGTCTCTCAGTCCAGTGACGTATCTCTCAGTCCAGTGACGTGTCTGTCAGTCCAGTGATGTGGCTGTCAGTCCAGTGATGTGGCTGTCAGTCCAGTGATGTGGCTATCAGTCCAGTGACGTGGCTGTCAGTCCAGTGACGTGGCTGTCAGTCCAGTGACGTGATTGTCAGTCCAGTGATGTGGCTGTCAGTCCAGTGATGTGGCTGTCAGTCCAGTGATGTGGCTGTCAGTCCAGTGATGTGGCGGTCAGTCCAGTGATGTGGCTGTCAGTCCAGTGATGTGGCTGTCAGTCCAGTGATGTGGCTGTCAGTCCAGTGATGTGGCTGTCAGTCCAGTGACGTGTCTCTCAGTCCAGTGACGTGGCTGTCAGTCCAGTGATGTGTCTCTCAGTCCAGTGATGTGGCTGTCAGTCCAGTGACGTGTCTGTCAGTCCAGTGATGTGGCTGTCAGTCCAGTGACGTGGCTGTCAGTCCAGTGACGTGGCTGTCAGTCCAGTAATGTGGCTGTCAGTCTAGTGACGTGGCTGTCAGTCCAGTGATGTGTCTCTCAGTCCAGTGATGTGGCTGTCAGTCCAGTGACGTGTCTGTCAGTCCAGTGATGTGTCTGTCAGTCCAGTGATGTGTCTCTCAGTCCAGTGATGTGGCTGTCAGTCCAGTGACGTGTCTGTCAGTCCAGTGATGTGTCTGTCAGTCCAGTGACGTGTCTGTCAGTCCAGTGATGTGGCTGTCAGTCCAGTGACGTGGCTGTCAGTCCAGTGACGTGTCTGTCAGTCCAGTGATGTGGCTGTCAGTCCAGTGACGTGTCTGTCAGTCCAGTGACGTGTCTGTCAGTCCAGTGACGTGTCTGTCAGTCCAGTGACGTGTCTGTCAGTCCAGTGACGTGTCTGTCAGTCCAGTGACGTGTCTGTCAGTCCAGTGACGTGTCTGTCAGTCCAGTGACGTGTCTGTCAGTCCAGTGACGTGTCTGTCAGTCCAGTGATGTGGCTGTCAGTCCAGTGACGTGGCTGTCAGTCCAGTGACGTGGCTGTCAGTCCAGTAATGTGGCTGTCAGTCCAGTGACGTGGCGGTCAGTCCAGTGACGTGGCTGTCAGTCCAGTAATGTGGCTGTCAGTCTAGTGACGTGTCTCTCAGTCCAGTGACGTGATTGTCAGTCCAGTGACGTGTCTCTCAGACCAGTGGCGTGACTGTCAGTCCAGTGACGTGTCTCTCAGTCCAGTGGTGTGATATTGACTACATCACCCATCCATTGACGATTGGTCTATGACAATGGCTCACAGTTAGCTGACAATCATGGACCTCCCCTTGTGTTTGAATGTCCGCCGAATAGCCACACTGAAGAGGCCGAACACAAGAGTAAATGTGTTTGTAAGAATCGAAAAACTAATGATTGAAATGATGTGGTTGGCACCATATATCCAGTAGCATCACAACATGGAAGCGGTTCGTCTGGCTTTGCCTGGTACGGCCCCTGGTACGGCAATCAGCGTCGCCGATCCGTGAAAACGTTCGTTTTGATGGAGGGGGATTAAGGAGCTAAGCCTTGTTAAAGTGTGAAGTTTTGTCTTATTACTTTATTTTGAGCCTGTCTGTATGCAAGAAGATTATCCGCAAAAATCTATCCTTCCATCAAGATGATCTAATTCTCTGACAAATAAATAGATGCATTTTAGCAAATGTAATAAACAACCCAGATGTGATATGTCATTAGTAATAGTTTTCACTTTTCTGACCTCTGTGTTATCACAGTGAACAGACGCCATCCTCGCATGCCCGAGGCTACAACACTAGGAGTCAGTCAACATCCCCGATAGCAGTCCCCTGGCTTGATTCGTCGCTAGCGATAACACCGGCTGTGGTATTTTATTTGTTTCGTTGTTGCCGAAAACAGCTGATGATACCAAGGTTTTTATATGATACCAAGGTTTTTATATGTTCTAATAACTGGATTAATGAAAATATCCGGACAGAAATGGACGCACGAAAAGAACTGGTTCGAAATCAAGAGATACTCTACATTCTGTTTTTCATATCGTGGGATGGAGATCACTGGAGTACATGGCGACGGCAAGAGCGTTGTGGTTTGGAAGAGGCAGAGGAAGACCAAGAGAAAAGATGCTGGACAGTTCAGGGCATGTAAGATCATTTGTATCAGAACTGACTGAAAATACACAGCAGAGAAGGTGATGAATACACATAACTACCATAGCCACACAGCAGAGAAGGTGATGAATACACATAACTACCAACGCCACACAGCATAGAATGTAGTGGATACACATAACTACCAACGCCACACAGCATAGAATGTAGTGGATACACATAACTACCAACGCCACACAGCATAGAATGTAGTGGATACACATAACTACCAACGCCACACAGCATAGAATGTAGTGGATACACATAACCACCAACGCCACACAGCATAGAATGTAGTGGATACACATAACCACCAACGCCACACAGCATAGAATGTAGTGGATACACATAACAACCAACGCCACACAGCATAGAATGTAGTGGATACACATAACTACCAACGCCACACAGCATAGACGATAATACACATAACTACCAACGTTACACAGCAAAGACAGTAACCAACGCCAGCAAATCTGATGGATACTAAGACAAGGCTGCAGTGGAAGTAACTGTATGGATACACATAACCACCACGACTAGTAAGTCAGTCAGTAGCCTGTCCTTTTAGCAGACACCTTGCTCTGAGAAAGGCTACAAGTGACTAACAGTAGCCTGCCCCTGGAAAAAACTTCTCTATCACAAGCAAGATGTCCGCCTCTAATACACCCATCTGGAGATCATCCGCCACATTCTGCGCCCATTTTTCTTTGGCCTTCCTCCTCCTCTCTCCCCAGGCATACACGCCTCCATTATTGTTCTCTGTAAACTTGTGTGACGTTTCCAGTGACCAGACGAAGTAAAATCAGGAATCAAGTCTGAAGAGAGCAAGGCACGGAACCGGTGCTAACTTGCAGGCAATGATAGCAGATGACAACAGTGGCCGCCTAGAGAGAAAGCTTGACGACCAAGAGCACGCTGGGCAGTATAGGAAAAACTCTACAGTAGAACCACGTGTCTATGGACCAGGCGGCCACAAGATAAAGACCTTCTTTCTCTATACACATCCAGGGCGGCAGCAGACTCAGGGAAGAAGAACGACAACCGTTGGTCTGTGCTGAATCCTGTCTACCAGGGCTTCTTTTAATTTTTTAATTGAAAAAGGTGCCGGTACTCGCCAGGACAAAGACCTGGTTTAAATGGGCTGCCTAATCTCCTTATACAAGTATTTGAGGGGGGGGGGGGTTGGTCAAATGACCTGAGCCTCATATTCCGGTGGCCCTGATGGTAAAATTACCGGTTAACAAATTGAGTGGTGTACCGGTTGGTAAACAGTGGCGGTGTTTTCATTTTTGAGGGGGGTGGGAGGCTACCTTGTCTCGGGAATGGTGTCCGCCTTAAGGGCTAGAGGTTTCGGGTTCAATCCCATGTAAGGGCTGGGATTTGTTCACGTAGACTTGGACTTCCAGTACTAGGATTTGTTCACGTAGACTTGGACTTCCAGTACTAGGATTTGTTCACGTAGACTTGGACTTCTAGTACTAGGATTTGTTCACGTAGACTTGGACTTCTAGTACTAGGATTTGTTCACGTAGACTTGGACTTCCAGTACTAGGATTTGTTCACGTAGACTTGGACTTCTAGTACTAGATTTGTTCACGTAGACTTGGACTTCTAGTACTAGGATTTGTTCACGTAGACTTGGACTTCTAGTACTAGGATTTGTTCACGTAGACTTGGACTTGCGCACGTA